>JACEFZ010011380.1:597500-617500 GCA_014155875.1 Cepaea nemoralis
ATAAGTCCGCCTCTCTCTCTCTCTCTCTCTCTCTCTCTCTCTCTCTCTCTCTCTCTCTGGTAGTCTATGTGCCTGTGACAAAACGCGATTATCTGTCTTGCGTCGTCAAGATCCCGCACTATTTTGGCGCGTCATCGGGGACTTTCCCAGCTAAGAATAGACTGAGGGAAGCCGATGAAGGACTTACGATCTAGAATATTCTCGAAACACCGAAATTCGAGTAACCCGTGATGCTGGGTATCGCTCTAAATTCTCGTGCAGAGAGATCTAGAAACTCTAGGCGGGGAATGACGTTTTCCCGAGAAAGTATCTTTTCTCTAGAAGCACTCGCTTCTCGTGCGCATTGAGTTGGCACGAAGCGGGAATGTGGCTAAAGCAGTCATTCACTTACTGTCGTTGAAACAGAACAGACGCCGGCCTGATTTGAGCCAATTTTGTGGTGCGTCTCTCCTCAACCATGATTCGGCTGACTGTCATTATAAGGAAGCTGAGAAGCCCTTGAAACAGTTCGGAGCTGTCTGGAGATCTGGTTGTCCAATACAGGTAGATAATTGTTTAAATCATTTAACTTTGTACGTGTGTTCCACACGCCATTGTTCTAACCTCATTACCTATGCGGATGTCCTTGCATACTAATTAGCAAACCGATCGATAACGCAGTTGATGGCGAATCGTGTTTGTTTACCGTGTGCTTGCGAAACAGCTGTTAGAAACGCCGTATTGTGATGTAGGCGATTTGGGTTCCAAATATGTGTACCATATTTTGACAATCGTTACATCTATTAGGTTGCTGTGTTAGAATAAAACCTAGTTACTTGTGCCGGATGGAAACCTAGATTAGTTCAGTCAGTTGCTGAAGCCCGAAGAACGGTTATAAAACCAGGTAAGTTGGTAGGTGGAGTTTCAGACAAAATTGTGCTTAGTTACTAAGTAAAGGAAGAACTTAGTTCTGTGCCACCAGGAATGATGTAACTATGGTGTAATATCTTAATAGTGAATTCATTGTGTGGAACAGCGGATTTCTGTGTCAAGGTAAGTGCTGTGGTGCTATATTTATATATATATATATGATGGGACATTGTGTGTGTATATATATTAGGTCATGGCATGTGATACTTCCTGGAGTAAGTCCGAACGCCGAATAGGTCGTCGCGAGATAACACTGCGTGCCGTCGCGATATAAATGTGCGTTCTGAAAGCTTGTCTCAGCTATCCTGTCTCTTTCGTACTGGCGCTAGTGTGAGTGAATGCTCAAGTGCTGGAAGTATGGAAGGATGCAAGGAGGCTGCATGAGACTGGGGAAATATAGAATATGGGGGAGGTAAACGCAAGTTATGAAAGTATGTGTTGGTAGGCCAAGCCAACGATGAAGTTCAGTCCATGCCAAGGCTAACCCACTTGGGGAGGACAGAACTGGAAGAATACCCTTGGAACATGTGGGGAACATGTATTCTCAAGAAGGCTTCTTGACTCTTAAGGCAGAGTCTGATAAGAAGAGTTTGCTAGGGCAGGGGCAGGTGGTCCCACCAGCAAACAGGCTTGTGTACATAGTGGATGTGATCATGTCCTATTCCTATATCCCGAGGGATGGGATATTGATCCAGCTTATGTTTCTTAATGTACATTGATGATGTTAGGAACGAGTCTAGGGACTCTTTACCTATGTTTAGTTCGATTAACTTAGAACTATATTAACAGCCTTGTATCACTACTGACGTTAGCGACGACTGGTAGATGATTAGGGAGAGGTGAGACCAAAGATCAGACTCGTCATTCTGATTTCTTGCTCTGTTTGACGGGCTGTTCTGTGAGGCCAGCTGACATTTGTGAACCCCTGCTGTACTACTCTCCAGATAGAGATAATGCTTTAGTTATATGCATAACTAAGTAGCATGACTGAGAGTTGAGTAGTTATTGGTAGGATGCATGTGGACTTATGTTTGGGCCAGTATACTCTCACCGGTCGCTCTTCCTTTTCAGGAGTTTGCCTGTTGAGGAACCAGTCAACTATAATGTTGTTGGCAGGAAACCACTTCGTGTGACAGAGCGAAGGGTTCAGTTCTTTACTTATCACGCCAGACTCAACCACATCAGGTACCCACGTTGATTCACCATGAGTGAAGGTTGTCTCAAGACATACAACCACCCTGAAGGTGCCCGTGTGAGAAGTGTTGGTTTGTGATTGTTCTGATAAATAGACGACACTCTGTTTTGTGATGAACAGTTCAGCATGGTGAGTAATCATGCTCAACGACAGGGAACGCCGGTCCGTCTAGTGACGGGGGTTCTGCCTAAACGCAGAAGTAACTGATCTTCAGACACTTGAATGGTTCTTTGGACAGCTCTAGTGGCAGGTCTTGAGAAGAACTTCACCAGTTAGTGACAGGTGTCAAGATAACCCGGTGGAAGGGACTATGGGATTATAGTCCAACCTGAATTGTTGCCGTGAAAGAGATGTCTGATTCTATTAATGTACTGTTGCAGTATCAAGATTATCAACTGTGTTATCCAAGAACTCAGTAACATTTCAGTAGCCATATCTGATTCTACAAGCAGTGTGACTGTAGGAGACCATTGAATTGGTCCGTGACACTTTTCCATTCATGTTCCGGTGCTGTGATAAAGGGACCATTAAATTGGTCAATACCATAGCGGTTCTGCAGTAAGACTGTGTGATCAGTGACAGACCATTAGCTTGGTCAGTGATTCGTTAAGTTCTTCGAAGTAACGACTACTTGGAGTCAAGTCCAGGAGGATTGTCTCCCAACTGGTATTGTGCGAGAACTGTATTAACAGTGACTCCGTGGGAGTGATATAGATGCAGTTGGTCCAGTGAAGTGTGGTCCAGCAGTGACTCTAGTGTTGTGGATCTACGCTCTGGAGACAGAGTGGTCTCCAAGGTTCTAGTCATCTCACTGGAAGGAAGCCGGGTGAGTGGCGGACCGACTGGACGGGACATCTGCATCCAATCTACTTCTCAACTCGATGAAGATACCTACATCTCTGAGTCTATCTCTACTCTATCTTCTATTTGTGTAAATAGATTCTTCTATCAGGATGTTCATTTCAGTTCTATATTCTCAAGGGTAGAATAAACTTTATGTAAGTTGACTTGCTCTTTGTATAATGATTGAGTGTGGTCTCGGACGATGCCTCAGTGTTCATTGTTCCATAGGTGAAGGTAGTTAGTGGGGGTCTAGAATCTGGAGGGGCTTGTAGACGTAATTAACTAATAGGAGATCAACCACAGAGGAAAAAGGTGTATCTGCTCATCCAACCCCTGGGGCTAGAATACACGGGAGTGCCAGAGACACCTAGGGTGTGGTTCACTCTCGCTACCCAAGGTGAACTCGTCACAGTGCCTGCTATAAGTGTCTCTGTTTTTCTGCTAGTCTATGTGTCTGCTATGCCGGTCTCCCTGGCCTAGGTGTTAACGTCTTTCTCCGTAATCCCGTATACTCTCGTGAGTAATGTCACGTGCGCGAGAGTCGGTGGCGGTTCTCGTCTTGTCGGTAACTTAAGGGGTATGTGAGCCGGTCGCTCAGAAAGCAATGGCAAACTATTGAGCGAAATCTTGCCAAGAAATCAACAATCAGCTGAAAGATGCTGATGTTGACAGCGATGTCCTGTAAAAGGATATGCGAACAAACAAACAAAAATGTGTCTGCTATAAGTTTGTATGTTTTTCTGAACCTATCTGCTGTCAATGTGTTTGTATGTCTGTACATACATATATAATAATACATACACACACACACACACGTGTCTCTCTCTCTCTCTCTAGCTCTCTCTCTCTCTCTCTCTCTCTCTGTGTGCGTGCGTGAGTGCGTGCGCGTGCGTGAGTGCGTATATATATATATAAACAGACAGAAAGACAGACAGACAAGACAATTAGGCACGTATGGAAACAGAAGGGCACTAGCCACTTTGCCGTAATATCAAGATCTAGTATATGTGAAATGTGAAAAGCTTCAAAAAGCTGCAACCACACCTAAGCCACGCTAACACATTAAAGATGCCATTACAACACACATTAAAGATGCGATTAAAACACAATCACAACCGTAGTCGTAAGTTCCATCCACATTTTGTAGGGTCTCTAAAATCGATCCAGCTTAACACGACTGCCAGGAAATGTCGTGGGAACTAAAGGGGGCCCGCGTTCTACCGACCCCATCACCCATCGAGTGGCGCTTGCTGGGTTAAATGATGGGTGTGGCACCATTTGCCAGCTGCACCTTAGCTGTGTAAGCCACTTTACATTTACATCCGTACCGGCTATGGGACTGCCAATAAAGTTGGGGCGCAAATATGAACACCCGGCGCCCTTCTTGCACTCAGCCGCTGGGCGCGTTATGTCAACAAACGCTACTGGAGCGTGGGAACCAGTGAGCGTGCAGAATGTGGATATAATTGAAACCTGTCGTATTAGAAGGGCGTCGAAAAGCCGGGTTTTTTCTCTATTTAACTAATCCAGTGTCGAAGGATACTATATCGCCATATTTGGGTCATCGCGTTATTTGTTTGTTTGTTTTTGTGTTTCCTGATATCTTCTGCAATATTAATTGTTTAAAAAAAAAAACGTTAGTTGCATATCCTTTACAGGACGTAGCAGTCAACTCCAGCATTTTTGGCTCTTTGTGATCTCTTGACAAATTTACGTTAACCAGTTTGCCATTAATTTTTCTGAACGACTGCAAATCATACAATCAATCAATCAATCATGTGCCATGCCGGAAAGCGTGGGCGGTCATGACTCGCCATTTCACTCGATCACCAGAGTCGTGGATCAGCTCAGGGTTCCTGTCTCTACCATGCCATGTGGCCAAGCCATCCAGGTATTTACTTCTCGGTCTTCCCCTTGGTCTGTTCCCTTCGATCTTACCAGTTGTCACTAAGTTCTCCAATCCATTTCTTCTTATAACATGTCCAAAAAATTTTGACTGTCTACGTCTAATTTCTCTAATCAGTTTAAGATTTTCATTTGTCTCCTGTAGTACTTGGTGCAAATCATACAATGTTCATAAAAAACCAACGCAAGGCGGTATGCTACCAAATCGCTGTGTTTCCAACGTGGTATGCGGGATTACGAACTGCGACTATTAACCTCTTCGCCACGGAGCCGCCATTAATTGTAAGTGAACTGAAATAGACATTCTAACACTTTATTCATTCGATGATGTCCATATTTTGTCTAGACCGACCTTTTGTTTGTCGCTGAATCAGTTAATTCATATTGGAAGTGGGACAATAGATGTGTTATTGATTTCGAATTATAAATAAATATACGTGAACTAAACGTTTCGGTTTATTAGCACCTTTACCAGTAACACGAGAAAATCATCAATCAATCTGTCAATCCCTCCACAGATCACTTAATCAATCGATCGAGAGATCCATACATTCATCCGCCTGTCTGTCTGTATATCTCTGTGTGTGTGTGGGGGGGGGGGGGGGGGGGTATGTCTGGTTTGTCAGTCAATGAATGAATGACTTAAGGAATGAATCAATCAATGTGTCTGTCTATCTGCCTGCCTGCATGTCTGTCTTTATGGTCAACCAAACAATCAATCAATCAACCAACCAGCCAGTCAGTCAATCAGTAAATCAGTCAACCCAAGAAACAACCACAGAGAGACGGGACACTACAGACAGTAAATGCCGGATCCGAACCGGCTGGACAGTGGACGAATGATTTCACTGGTCAGTCACAAGGATACTCACAAACTTCAGCCAGCCACTGGCCGTCATGATCTGGTTCTTCATGTTCTGAAACACCAAATAAAATATTTCAGAATCCAGGCTAATTTGTTGGTGGTGGGCCACGGCTCTTGATAATGATAATAACAACAACAACAATAATATATGCAACCAGCTCCGTGGAGCTCAGCTCGGAGTGTAATGCCATCACCAACCTTTGAGGCTCCTGGTAGTTTCATAGAAGCTCAGTAATAGGTTCATGAGTCGGGCATTGAAGCTGTTTCCTCCTGACAACACGCACAAAGGCTGTGGATAATTTACGTCTGATACATGTGACCCGCTAACTCCTTAATAGATTTCTTTCTGGAAGTCTCCATTAATATTTCTATCTGCCCATGATGCTCTCATTAGACCCACCCAGCCACCCACAGCAGAAACACATCCATCCAGTCACCCACAGCAGAAATACATCCACCCAGCCACCCACAGCAGAAAAACATCCATCCAGTCACCCACAACAGAAACACATCCATCCAGTCACCCACAGCAGAAATACATCCACCCAGCCACCCACAGCAGAAAAACATCCATCCAGTCACCCACAACAGAAACACATCCATCCAGTCACCCACAGCAGAAACACATCCATCCAGTCACCCACAGCAGAAATACATCCACCCAGCCACCCACAGCAGAAAAACATCCATCCAGTCACCCACAGCAGAAACACATCCATCCAGTCACCCACAGCAGAAACACATCCATCCAGTCACCCACAGCAGAAAAACATCCATCCAGTCACCTACAGCAGAAACACATCCATCCAGTCACCCACAGCAGACTTTCACACACAGCAGAAACACATCCATCCAGTCACCCACAGCAGACTTTCACACACAGCAGAAACACATCCATCCAGTCACCCACAGCAGACTTTCACACACAGCAGAAACACATCCATCCAGTCACCCACAGCAGAAACACATCCATCCAGTCACCCACAGCAGAAACACATCCATCCAGTCACCCACAGCAGAAATACATCCACCCAGCCACCCACAGCAGAAAAACATCCATCCAGTCACCCACAGCAGAAACACATCCATCCAGTCACCCACAGCAGAAACACATCCATCCAGTCACCCACAGCAGAAAAACATCCATCCAGTCACCTACAGCAGAAACACATCCATCCAGTCACCCACAGCAGACTTTCACACACAGCAGAAACACATCCATCCAGTCACCCACAGGAGACTTTCACACACAGCAGAAACACATCCATCCAGTCACCCACAGCAGAAACACATCCATCCAGTCACCCACAGCAGAAACATATCCATCCAGCCACCGACAGCAGTAAAACATCCAGCCAGTCACCCACAGCAGAAATACATCCATCCAGTCACCCACAGCAGAAATACATCCATCCAGTCACCCACAGCAGAAACATATCCACCCAGCCACCGACAGCAGTAAAACATCCAGCCAGTCACCCACAGCAGAAATACACCCATCCAGTCACCCACAGAAAAGACACATCCATCCAGTCACCCACAGCAGTAAAACATCCATCCAGTCACCCACAGCAGAAACACATCCATCCAGTCACCCACAGCAGTAAAACATCCATCCAGTCACCCACAGCAGAAACACATCCATCCAGTCACCCACAGCAGACTTTCACACACAGCAGAAACACATCCATCCAGTCACCCACAGCAGACTTTCACACACAGCAGAAACACATCCATCCAGTCACCCACAGCAGAAATACATCCATCCAGCCACCCACAGGAGACTTTCACACACAGCAGAAACACATCCATCCAGTCACCCATAGCAGAAATACATCCATCCAGTCACCCACAGCAGAAACATATCCACCCAGCCACCGACAGCAGTAAAACATCCAGCCAGTCACCCACAGCAGAAATACATCCATCCAGTCACCCACAGCAGAAATACATCCATCCAGTCACCCACAGCAGAAACATATCCACCCAGCCACCGACAGCAGTAAAACATCCAGACAGTCACCCACAGCAGAAATACACCCATCCAGTCACCCACAGCAGAGACACATCCATCCAGTCACCCACAGCAGAGCCACATCCATACAGCAACCCACGGACTTGCTGACTGCCTGTGATTCACTTCTATAGGGCAGAATTGTCTTCCCTTTAGAGACACCCTCATAACCAGGAATATTACAAGCAGCATGTCAACGATGGTTGGGGAACATTCTTCTTTCACATTTCTCCAT
This sequence comes from Cepaea nemoralis, assembly GCA_014155875.1. Classification (NCBI taxonomy): domain Eukaryota; kingdom Metazoa; phylum Mollusca; class Gastropoda; order Stylommatophora; family Helicidae; genus Cepaea; species Cepaea nemoralis. The sequence goes on from JACEFZ010011380.1 coordinate 605,467, forward strand.
CAACAACAATGTCATGGAATATATACTTCTCTCAAAGTTGCCTACCTACCCAACCAACCACCAACCACCTGCCTGCCTGCCTACCTACCTACCTACCTGCCTATCTACCTGCCGGCCTGAATACCTACCTACCTACCTACCTATATACATACACGCTTTCCTATCCACCTATAGACCGACAGACACACACACACACAGACATACAGACACACACACATACACACATACACATACATGCATACTTACAGACAGACAGACAGACAGACAGACAGACAGACAGACAGACAGACAGACAGAACGAACGAACGAACGAACAAACGGACTTTATTTTCAAAGGGAAACATATTGGACACGCATTCCCGTCTTACATTCGGCCCTTCCAATCACTCATCTTTCATTCATCAATAGTGCATAGGAAAAAATATTGTCAAATGAATTTTGTAAACATAAACAATGCATATTACCATGTCATGAGATACATCCATCACCCACCCACACATCCCCCATTCACCCACACATCCCCCACCCAACCACACACACACACCCCAGGCACACATACATGCTCCCACCCATCCACCACATCCCCACACCAACACATCTCCCCACCCACACACACTCCCACCAACCACACATCCCATCCACCCACACCCCAAGTACACATACATTCCCCAACCCACACACATCACCCCACCCACTTACATATCCACCACCCGTCCCATTACCAGACAGACAGACAGACAGACAGACAGACAGACAGACAGACAGACAGACAGACAGACAGACAGACAGACAGACAGACAGACAGTGGCCCGTGAGGTCACCTACCAGGTTGTGTATCATGATGAGGAAGAAGGACATGTTGACCGGCAGCGAGGTACTCTGGTTCCGTAGAGGTAACACACCCACGCTATAGTTGCCCAGCAAGTCGTTCCGTAACCGCACCATGTCGTTTGAGGAGAACGCCCAGCCTTGACAAGAGAAACAAGTGTACGGAACAGTTGTCAGTGAGAGCGAGACAGTTTCTAGAGGTCAAAAACACGTGTAAGGAACAGTTGTCAGTGAGAGCTGGACAGTTTATAGAAGTCAAAAACACATGTACGGAACAGTTGTCAGTGAGAGCGAGACAGTTTATAGAGGTCAAAGACACATGTACAGAACAGTTTCAGTGAGAGCGGGACAGTTTATAGAGATCAAAAACACGTGTAAGGAACAGTTGTCAGTGAGAGCGGGACAGTTTATAAAGGTCAAAGACACATGTATAGAACAGTTTCAATGAGAGTGGGACAGTGTCTAGAGGTCAAAAACACGTGTACAGAACAGTTTCAATGGGAGTGGGATAGTGTCTAGAGGTCAAAAACAAATGTAAGGAACAGTTTCAATGAGAGTGGGACAGTGTCTAGAGGTCAAAAACACATATTTCATGTTCTGTGCAGGACGTAGCGATCAACCTCATTCCCCGGTTGATTTTCCAGGGAAGTTTACTTTTAGTAGTTTGTCATTGCTTTCTGTAAGGGAAGTCAGGGTTTAAGTTCAGCTGACCGGCGTAGGGAACGACCCCCTACCTTACTATTAGCGCATCGGAAGTTCAAGCACAAGCGGATGAAGCCAGATGAAAACAGAGGAAGAGGCCGACCACGTAAACGTTGGACGGAGGGAACAGCAGAGTCCATGGGAATATTGATATATGAAGCCCATAATCGGGCACTCTCATGATGTTTATACTTCACCTCGACACCGCAAGGTACAAGAGGAACATGATGAGATGAGATGAGATGAGATATATAAATATATGTAAATGCATGTTCCTTGCAAGACAATGTAATCAACACCAGGTGGGTTTTCTAAGAAATTGAACGTTCAGTAGTTTGCCATTGTTGTCTGAACGAGAAGATGGGGAGGCAAGAGGGCCCAGTAGTTAAAAGTGAACAAAAGCTAGGGCCAGTTTCTACAGATTGGTGCTCATTGACGACCTCCTCTTCTCCACTGACACAGGAGCGCTACAACAATTAAACCCCAGAGTCCCAACTGAAATCTACACGTCAGCATTCATTCAGCGTTGTAGAAATGTAATCTATCGCATTTGAATGACCAGGTAAACGGGGGCCGGCACAGTCCTCCTCCTTCTCTCTTCTTCCTCATCCTCATCCTCCTTCTCCCCCTTCTTCTTCTTCTTCTTCTTCTTCTTCTTCTTCTTCTTCTTCTTCTTCTTCTTCTTCTTCTTCTTCTTCTTCTCCTCCTCCTCCTCCTCCGCCTCTTTCGTTTTCCTCTTCTGTAATAATTCGAATCAAGTATACTGCGAGCAGGTATATATGACTAGTTAATTGTTATCAAACTTGTTATTTCTCTGCTTCTCTTTCTTTGTTTTCTTGCTCTTCTTCTTCTTCTTAATTTTATTTTGTATTGTTCGTGTTCTGCTTCTTTCATCCTTTTGTTGTTATTAAATATTTCGAAGTATTTATATTTATAGTGCGTAACCAGTATTTTGGAGTTGGAGGAGAAGGACAGCAACAACAAGACACTCAATTCTGTAATGCAGACACTGAGAAATTGTGTAGTTCCACGGGCGGCCTAGACTATCCGAGATAGAACATTTCCAAAGACAGAACGATATGTTGACAAGTTCTGGGATTAAGGCAAATGGCCGACCCAGTGGCCGGTCATTGATTTAAACATTGTCCGTGACAAAACTAATCTACCCGCTCCTGACAATGGCACAGATTTGTGCTGGAGCAGATCGAGGGAAGCCACCTAATGTGTTGTACACTTTATTAGGGAAGAAGGTCGGGAGTAAGCCACTCTATGTGTTGTACATTTTACCAAGAGAGTAGACCGGGGGAAGCCACCTAATGTGCTGTACACTTTACAAAGGGAGAAGAACGGGGGAAGCCACCTAATATGTTATACACTTTACCAGAGGAGTAGGCCAAGGGAAGCCACCAGATATGTTGTACACTTCACCAGTGGAGAAAGCTGAAGGAGCTACCTAATGAGTTGTACACTAGCAATGGAGTTGGAACTATACAGTTCGTGGGCTAAGTACATTCATCAACATCATGTGCCTTGCCGATAAGTGAGGGATGTCGTCGTTGGCCATACCAGAGGATCACAATTCCTAGATCAGCTCTGTGTTTCTGTCCCGGAGCCAATACATACTGGAGTAGATAGCAACGTCATGTAAAGAGCAGGCCACTGACTGTAACCACGCCCACAAATCTCGCCTGTCTGGATGACAACGTCATGTTAAGAGCAGGCCACTGACTGTAACCACGCCCACAAATCTCACCTGTCTGGATGACAACGTCATGTTAAGAGCAGGCCACTGACTGTAACCATGCCCACAAATCTCGCCTGTCTGGATGACAACGTCATGTAAAGAGCAGGCCACTGACTGTAACCACGCCCACAAATCTCGCCTGTCTGGATGACAACGTCATGTTAAGAGCAGGCCACTGACTGTAACCACGCCCACAAATCTCGCCTGTCTGGATGACAACGTCATGTTAAGAGCAGGCCACTGACTGTAACCACGCCCACCAATCTCGCCTGTCTGGATGACAACGTCATGTTAAGAGCAGGCCACTGACTGTAACCACGCCCACAAATCTCGCCTGTCTGGATGACAACGTCATGTAAAGAGCAGGCCACTGACTGTAACCACGCCCACAAATCTCGCATGTCTGGATGACAACGTCATGTAAAGAGCAGGCCACTGACTGTAACCACGCCCACAAATCTCGCCTGTCTGGATGACAACGTCATGTAAAGAGCAGGCCACTGACTGTAACCACGCCCACAAATCTCGCCTGTCTGGATGACAACGTCATGTAAAGAGCAGGCCACTGACTGTAACCACGCCCACAAATCTCGCCTGTCTGGATGACAACGTCATGTAAAGAGCAGGCCACTGACTGTAACCACGCCCACAAATCTCGCCTGTCTGGATGACAACGTCATGTAAAGAGCAGGGCTGGAACCACGCCCACAAATCTCGCCTGTCTGGATGACATTTCTCCAATCAATTTACGGTTGTCATTGTTTTTTGTTTTTGTTTCTCTCGCTTTTAACCCAAGCGTAGACCATGCACGTATCACTACCACTAGTCGTTGCCACTACTGGGGAACACATTGATTTTATTTTGTGTGTGTGTGGTGTGAGTGAGCTTTCCGTATTACCTACCAGTGTACCTCGCCATCAGGAGAACCCACTCCGATTTTTAGGTACTTGTGATTTAAGTTGCCAAGTCAAGGAGGAGAGGTTAGCAGTCTAGTGCAGCTGAGCGGAGTAGGGGTTGAACCCACTACCTCGCCATTAGCACACCGGAAGTTTAAGTGTTAGCATTCGTATCCACTCGGCCATGCTGACCATGTGTTTTTTGTAGACCTACCTCTGTCCCACCATGGTATAGTTTGTCTGTCTCACCATGGTATAGTTTGTCTGTCCCACCATGGTATAGTTTGTCTGTCCCATCATGGTATAGTTTGTCTGTCCCACCATGGTATAGTTTGTCTGTCCCACCATGGTGTAATTTGTCTGTCCCACCATGGTATAGTTTGTCTGTCCCACTATTGCATATTTTGTCTGTCCCACCATGGTATAGTTTGTCTGTCCCACCATGGTATAGTTTGTCTGTCCCATCGTGGAATAGTTTGTCTGTCACACCATGGTATAGTTTATCTGTCCCACCATAGTATAGTTTGTCAGTCCCACCATGGTATAGTTTGTCTGTCCCACCATGATATAGTTTGTCTGTCTCACCATGGTATAGTTTGTCTGTCTCACCATGGTATAGTTTGTCTGTCCCACCATGGTATAGTTTGTCTGTCCCACCATGGTATAGTTTGCCTGTCCCACCATGGTATAGTTTGTCTGTCCCACCATGGTATAGTTTGTCTGTTCCACCATGGTATAATTTGTCTGTCCCACTATGGTATAGTTTGTCTGTCCCACCATGGTATAGTTTTTCTGTCTCACCATGTTATAGTTTGCCTGTTCCACCATGGTATAGTTTGCCTGTTCCACCATGGTATAGTTTGTCTGTCCCACCATGGTATAGTTTGTCTCACCATGGTATAGTTTGCCTGTTCCACCATGGTATAGTGTGCCTGTTCCACCATGGTATAGTTTGTTTGTCTCACCATGGTATAGTTGGTCTGTCCCACCATGGTATAGTTTGTCTCACCATGGTATAGTTTGCCTGTTCCACCATGGTATAGTTTGCCTGTTCCACCATGGTATAGTTTGTCTGTCCCACCATGGTATAGTCTGCCTGTTCCACCATGGTATAGTCTGCCTGTTCCACCATGGTATAGTTTGTCTGTCCCACCATGGTATAGTTTGTCTGTCCCACCATGGTTTGGTTTGTCTGTCCCACCATGGTATAGTTTGTCTGTTCCACCATGGTATATTTTGTCTGTCCCACCATGGTATAGTTTGTCTGTCCCACAATGGTATAGTTTGCCTGTCCCACCATGGTATAGTTTGCCTGTCCCACAATGGTATAGTTTGCCTGTCCCACCATGGTACAGTTTGCCTGTCCCACAATGGTATAGTTTGCCTGTCCCACCATGGTATAGTTTGTCTGTCCCACCATGGTATAGTTTGTCTGTCCAACCATGGTTTGGTTTGTCTGTCCCACCATGGTATAGTTTGTCTGTTCCACCATGGTATATTTTGTCTGTCCCACCATGGTATAGTTTGTCTGTCCCACCATGGTATAGTTTGTCTGTCCCACCATGGTATAGTTTGTCTGTCCCACCATGGTATAGTTTGTCTGTCCCACCATGGTATAGTTTGCCTGTCCCACCATGGTATAGTTTGCCTGTCCCACCATGGTATAGTTTGTCTGTTCCACCATGGTATAATTTGTCTGTCCCACTATGGTATAGTTTGTCTGTCCCACCATGGTATAGTTTTTCTGTCTCACCATGTTATAGTTTGCCTGTTCCACCATGGTATAGTTTGCCTGTTCCACCATGGTATAGTTTGTCTGTCCCACCATGGTATAGTTTGTCTGTCCCACCATGGTATAGTTTGTCTGTTCCACCATGGTATAATTTGTCTGTCCCACCATGGTATAGTTTGTCTGTCCCACCATGGTATAGTTTGTCTGTCTCACCATGGTATAGTTTGTCTGTTCCACCATGGTATAGTTTGCCTGTCCCACCATTGTATAGTTTGTTTGTCCCACCATGGTATAGTTTGTCTGTCCCACCATGGTATAGTTTGTCTCACCATGGTATAGTTTGCCTGTTCCACCATGGTATAGTGTGCCTGTTCCACCATGGTATAGTTTGTTTGTCTCACCATGGTATAGTTGGTCTGTCCCACCAAGTATAGTTTGTCTCACCATGGTATAGTTTGCCTGTTCCACCATGGTATAGTTTGCCTGTTCCACCATGGTATAGTTTGTCTGTCTCACCATGGTATAGTTTGTCTGTCCCACCATGGTATAGTCTGCCTGTTCCACCATGGTATAGTTTGTCTGTCCCACCATGGTATAGTTTGTCTGTCCCACCATGGTTTGGTTTGTCTGTCCCACCATGGTATAGTTTGTCTGTTCCACCATGGTATATTTTGTCTGTCCCACCATGGTATAGTTTGTCTGTCCCACAATGGTATAGTTTGCCTGTCCCACCATGGTATAGTTTGACTGTCCCACAATGGTATAGTTTGCCTGTCCCACCATGGTACAGTTTGCCTGTCCCACAATGGTATAGTTTGCCTGTCCCACCATGGTATAGTTTGTCTGTCCCACCATGGTATAGTTTGTCTGTCCAACCATGGTTTGGTTTGTCTGTCCCACCATGGTATAGTTTGTCTGTTCCACCATGGTATATGTTGTCTGTCCCACCATGGTATAGTTTGTCTGTCCCACCATGGTATAGTTTGTCTGTCCCACCATGGTATAGTTTGCCTGTCCCACAATGGTATAGTTTGCCTGTCCCACCATGGTACAGTTTGCCTGTCCCACAATGGTATAGTTTGCCTGTCCCACCATGGTATAGTTTGCCTGTCCCACAATGGTATAGTTTGCCTGTCCCACCATGGTATCATTTGTCTATGCGACCATGGTGTTATTTTATATTTTCATGTAAAGTTTTTCATGTAGTTGTATCGGTGTCTGTCTGTTGTTTAAGTGCTGACGAAGGTTTTGACCGCAACGTCAGTCTTGCTACTAACGATCGTGTTCTAATGCAGCTTACCGTTTACATCAAGTGTGTGTGTGTGTGTGTGTGTGTGTGTGTGTGTCTGTGTGTGTGTGATATTCATTCATTAGTTTCTGTCTTGACCGTTCACTTTTGGTTTTACTTCCTTTCTTCCTAATTTTCTTTCCACCCATTTGTCTGTCTTTTTGTGTCTTTGTATGTCTTTTGCCTTCTGTCATGCCAAGGATATGTCGCTATATCTTAGCACAGCAACGGACAATTGACATAAAAGACATACCAAGTCCACTGTATATAAAGTACGGCCATAAAAGCGCATCCACTCAGAAATCTGGCTCAAGTTGATCACTCCCGCGCGTGCCTACTTCCTGACGTCTGCCCCCCAGCGCGGGAAACGATTACATCGTAAAACAGTCCTGGCTTACAGCACAAGATTACAACGATTACATCGTAAAACACATGACTGACTGCGGCACTAGATTACAACCAGATCTGGGTAAGTTTGCAGACGATCTGCCATGAGCTTTCCTCTAGCGTATTACCACATTCATCAATGGGAGATGTTTGTTGGATGTTTGATCAAACATGGATTACGTAGGTGTGTAATTTTTTTTCTTTTTCTGGAAGATGGGAGAATATATCGGAATTAATAAACGGTGATATGAAATCCTTACATGCCAAACGCTTAAGAAACACTCTTCTACAAGATCCAATTATGGACACTGCATTAACTACAAAGAAGAGGAAATATTATAAGTAAGACCTTGGGGAAATCGATGGGCGATCGGGTAGACTATAAATTATAAATATGACCTACCGCTTATCGTCGGGAACTGGGAAGATAAATATTACATACCGAGTAAAGATTATCACTGGGAAGAGGGAAGATTATAAATATGACCTACAAGGTATTATTAGGAAGAGGGAGATTATAAATATGACCTATCGAGCACGCCTGGAACAATGAAGATTATAAATATAACCTACAAAGTATCTCTAGGAAGAGGGAAGATTACAAATATGACCTACAAATTATCACTAGGAAGAGGGAGATTATAAATATGACCTATCGAGCATCGCCTGGAACAAGGAAGATTATAACCTACAAAGTATCTCTAGGAAGAGGGAAGATTACAAATATGACCTACAAATTATCACTAGGAAGAGGGAAGTTTATAAATATGACCTACCGAATAACACTGGAAAGAGGGAAGATGAAAAATTGTACGCTGGACTAACGCTGAGAAGAGAGAAGATTATAAATACAAGCTGCCTTGTACCACTGGGAAGAGGGAAGATTATAACAGGTATGCTGAGTATCACTGGGAAGAGGAAAGATTATAAATATGAGTTGGAAATTTTTTATTTTTTCGCATATGCTTTACAGGACATCGCGGTCAACATCAGCATCTTTCAGCTGATAGTTTATTTCTTGGCAAGATTACGCTCAGCAGTTTGCCATTGCTTTCTGAGCGACAGGCTCACATATCCCGTAAGTTACCGACACGGAGAGAACCGCTACCGATTCTCACGCAACATCACATTACTCACGAGAGTATACGGGATTACGGAGAAAGTCGTGTAACCCCTAGACCAAGGAGACGGGCATCGCTGGAAATAGGGAAGATAAAAGATTATGCGCAAAACTGACATTCTTAACAGAACCTAAAAAGTGTCTCATGAAAGCGGGAAGATTATAAGTAATACCAACAAACTCTCATTGTAACACTGTAACCAGCCACAGTAAAACAGTAAACTGCCACAGTAATACAGTAGCCTGTCACGGTAAAACAATAAACTGTCACAGTAAAACAGTAAATTGTCACAGTAAATCAGTAAACTGTCACAGTAAAACAGTAACCTGTGACAGTAAAACAGTAATCTGTCACAGTAAAACAGTAAAATGTCACAGTAAAACAGTAACCTGTCACAGTAAAACAGTAAAGGACTATGTCCCCTGCCCCGAGATGTGCCAGGTATATGATACTGACTCCATATTTGTCTGTCAACCAATCGGAACTCCGTGGATAATGTGCTCTACGTCACGATGCCGCCACAGGAAAGGGTGAAATGTATACCAATGACCTATGGATCTAACAGGCTCCGTCTTGGGACATTTGTGACCCCAAGGATGTGCCAGTTCTTTGTTGGACTGTTCGTTACCTCTGGAAGAAAGGTGTGATTGACAACCAGCAGGCCTTGAGTGCCGCCTTAAGTTGATGTGTACCAGAAATTTACGTGCGGAAAGTAATGCATGTGGGAGAAAAGTAATGTACTAGGGGAAAGGAATGTACGTGGGAAAAGTAATGTGCGATGATGAGTAATGTATGGATGGGAAAGTAATGTACTAGGGAAAGGAATGCACAAGGAAAATGTAATTATGTGGGGAAAGTATTATATGAGGAAAGGTAACGTATGGATCGGAAAGTAATGTACTAGGAAAAAGTAATGTACTATGGAAAAGGAATGTACGACAGAAAAGTAGTGTATGTGGAGAAAGTAATGTACGGGGAAAAGTAATGTATGGATGGGAAAGTAATGTACTAGATGAAAAGAATGTAGTGAGAAAAGTAATATACGAGAGAAAAGTAATTATGTTGGAACGGACGGACAGATAGACACACAGACAAACAGACAGATCCCAAAACACAACAAATGGTACCGCTAACTGAAACACGGCTTGCCGTTGAGTGCACAGAAACATAGACAATTCTACAATAGTTCTGGGCGGACCCATAAAATGAGTTGTCGCATTTCGAGGAGATAAATGGACGCTGTCAGTGGACCCAGGGGAGGGGGGATTGGAAAGTGAGGATATTATGGGCTACAATAACAGACGATGGTAGCAGACTGGGCTTGAGAGAAATACACTCCAAGGATTTGACAGCGCGGAAAGGAAAAGTTATAAACATACCAGCCAATAGGTCAGTGCCCTCTCCGTAGTGGCGGTCGGCTGTAGTGAGTTTAAAGTTCATTCTGTATTTTGACAATAAACTGAGGTACTTTTGTTTCTATTCCCCACTTCTGCCTCGACAATTTCTCCTTCTTCTTCATTTTGTGTGCTTATGCCATCATCTTAACACTACCAACATCTTAACTCTACCAACATCTTAATTCTACCTACATCTTAACTCTACCAACATCTTATTTAGACCATCGTTTTAATTCCTCTGTGATCTCACTCAGACACCCCCCCCCCCCCCCCCGCATCCCCTCTTAAAAATGTTTTGCATATCCTTTACAGGACATCGCTGTCAACATCAGCATCTTTCAGCTGATTGTTGATTTCTTGGCAAGATTACGCTCAGTAGTTTGCCATTGCTTTCTGAGCGACCGGCTCCATATTCTCATAAGTCACTGGCGCGACACGAACCGCTTCCGATTCTCGTGCGCTCACGTCAACCACGAGAGTATTCGGGGTTACGGAGAAAGCTACTAACATCTCGACCAGGGAGCCCGGCCCCCTCCCCTCTTGCGAGAACGAATTCCACAGATAAAACACCTCGGTGACACATTCATCCATCCTTCCACCCATCCACCCATCTATCTACCATGCCATGTACACACACACGCATGTGTGTGTATATATATATATATATATATATATATGCATACTCGTACGCACATAGTATGTACATACAGACAAGCAGGCAGGCAGAGACAGACAGTCAGGCAGCCAGGCAGGCCAGCGGAGACAGATAAACAATGGATTCCACGGTTCCGAAGTATAACACAACATCGCTGACACAACTGTACCACACACAGGAACAGCAACTCGCTGATACAATTGTACCACACACAGGAACAACAAACTCTCACGCAGGAACAACAAAACCTCACTGACACAACTGCACCACACACGCAGGAACAACAAAACCTCACTGACACAACTGCACCACACACAGGAACAAACTTTATAAATTGATTAGCCGTGTAACCAAACACCGAACAAAGGGGAGAGAACAGCGCACTGCGAGAGAGCACTAAGAAAGTCTGATGTTAGGCGGAGCACAGAAATGTCTGTCTGTATTTGTCGGTGACAGTTTGGAGAACGATTTAATTATTAAATGGAGGCAGCGGCAGACAACCTCTCTTTTCAGCGTTTAATTTATTTGCATAGAAAGTATTTACATTCCTCAGTAGACTTATTTCCCTTTGGTGCAGAGTTGATGTGCTCAAGGTCTTCTTGCTGGAGTATCGGTGTACTCAAGGTCTTTAGGGCCTTTTGGGGCCACCAATTTACTATAAGAATTGAAGGTGTAGGGGAAATAAGCTTCAACTTCTTCTTCTTCTTCTTCTTCTTCTTCTTCTTCTTCTTCTTCTTCTTCTTCTTCTTCTTCTTCTTCTTCTTCTTCTTCTTGTGTGTGTGTGTGAGCGGGCGCATGCGTGTGAGTGTGTGTATACGAAAGAATACAGAGAGAGAGAGAGAGAGAGAGAGAGAGAGAGAGAGAGAGAGAGAGAGAGAGAGAGAGAGAGCTGAGCAGATGCATGTCATGTAACACGCATGTTATGTAACACGCGAATCCATATGTTTGTGTATTCTCATCTGTCATATTATCAGTTAAATACCATTTGATTTTATCATGCATAATATAAACTCATGCTCATTACTGTAGTTTGAGTGAGAGAGTCAGTGAGTGTGAATGAGAGACAGAACGACTGAGCGTGAGAGTGAATGAGTGAGCGGGAGAGTGAATGAGTGAGCGGGAGAGTGAATGAGTGAGCGGGAGAGTGAATGAGGGAGCGGGAGAGTGAATGAGTGAGCGTGAGAGTGAATGAGCGGGAGAGTGAATGCGTGAGAGTGAATGAATGAGCGGAAGAGTGAATGTGTGAGCGTGAGAGTGAATGTGTGTGTGTGTGTGTGTGTGTGA
>JACEFZ010011380.1:622500-747500 GCA_014155875.1 Cepaea nemoralis
CCGTGGAGGAGAGGTGGAGTACCAGATGAGCCACCCAGCCAGGGTAAAGGGAAACTATGTTAGCAGGAGGGTGGGGGGGGGGGATGAGCGTGGAAGCAGCCGATCTATACATGAATGCCTGATGAAGGAAAAAACCTGCTCCCTGGCTACACGCGACCACAACTGAGGCAATCATGAATCCAGTTCTGCACTAGCAGGACGGATCTTGGCAGAGGACGGAACAGAAGCTTGCATAACCAATTGACAAGCAGAATTATAAGTAGTCAATACTCTTCAACACCATCAGGGGATGGCGGAAGACTTATCGGCATGTCTCGAGAGTTATCAGTTCGGTGTTGGATCGCACTGTCTTACAGTGCTTCTCTTAATGCTGATTACCCAGTTGTAAGGTTGTCTTCCTGGTTACTTGTACCTTAACCGTGTATGTCCTGGAAGGTTGTACCAGTTGTCCAGCGAGGAGGATGGGTCGGGGAAACGAGAACAACAGTCACACGTGTGTAATTTCACAGTTACCAAACCTACACGCCTTATGGGAACACACGCGTTATTCATATTTCTTTAGCATGCTCAAACTAAACGTCAGAAGTACAATCACAGAAGTTCGTATAAAAATGGCCAATCACAAATGGCATGTTGAGTTATACAAATGAGGAATAACCAGTCAGACATGATATCTGCATTAGTAGACACGAAGAACAGATTCTCATACACGATAAGTTAATTGGTACACGCCAAGAATAGCCTACCACACACCACATGCTAATTGGTACACAAAGAATAGCCAATGACACATGACATGTTAACTGGTACACACGAAGAATAGTCAATCGCATACATATGCAAATTGGTATATACCATGAATAGCCAATCATACACGACTTGCTAAATGGTGCAAACAAAGAATAGCCAATTACACATGGCATGCTAACTGGCAAACAAAGAACAACCATCAACACATGCAAATTGGTACACATCAAGAATAGCCAATCACACGAAACATGCAAATTGGTACACATCAAGAATAGCCAATCACACAAAACATGCAAATTGGTACACATCAAGAATAGCCAATCACACGAAACATGCAAATTGGTACACATCAAGAATAGCCAATCACACGAAACATGCAAATTGGTACACGCCAAAAATAGCCAATCACATTCAATATGCTAATGGTACACATCAAGAATAGCCAATCACGCATAGTGTCTGCTGTGTACTGAAGGAAAAAAAAAAGATAATCTACAATCAACTAAAGGGAAACATTAAAATAAGAAAGCCCCAGTACATTCCAGCTACATCGATATAAATAGATTGTATTCTGTAACTGTGACCGTGAATCCATTTTGTACTAACATCTACTTTCAGAAAATTCTGGAAACTTCGTCTCCACAGGTAAATAAATTACTGCATACCAGTTTGTTGACGTGAAGACGGCCGCTTTTGTTTGGCTGACGTCATGCGTATTACACGCACAGATAGGTCCCATTATATTATGATGTATGCTTGTTGTTGTGATCAATATTGTGATGTACGAGCTGGATTCGATTGTCCCGCTGCGAACACTTGGCTTGATCAGAATATGCCCGTTTGTAAAACCATAAAGTTGCCACACAAATACATCTGTCAGTAGGAGCGTGTCCTAGCATGGGGGACATAGTTAACCACAACAAGCTCGTGGAGCGACATGTGTAAGGGTCGGGGCATCTGAGACTACACAGGGAATACATGGCACTAGGAATTTTCTTACTCTTATTGTTATTTTTTTTATGGTTCCTCTTCTTTTTCCTCTTTTTTCTCTTCTTCTTCCTCTTGTTTTCTTCTTCCTCTTGTTTTCTTCTTCTTCTTCTTCTTCTTCTTCTTCTTCTTCTTCTTCTTCTTCTTCTTCTTCTTCTTCTTCTTCTTCTTCTTCTTCTTCTTCTTCTTATTCTTCTTCTTCTTCTTCTTCTTCTTCTTCTTCTTCTTCTTCTTCTTCTTCTTCTTCTTCTCCTCCTCCTCCTCCTCCTCCTCATCGACCTGCTGCTGCTGCTGCTGCTGCTTCTTCTTCTTCTTCTTCTTCTTCTTCTTCTTCTTCTTCTTCTTCTTCTTCTTCTTCTTCTTCTTCTTCTTCTTCTTCTTCTTCTTCTTCTTCTTCTTCTTCTTCTTATTCTTCTTCTTCTTCTTCTTCTTCTTCTTCTTCTTCTTCTTCTCCTCCTCCTCCTCCTCCTCCTCATCGACCTGCTGCTGCTGCTGCTGCTGCTTCTTCTTCTTCTTCTTCTTCTTCTTCTACTACTTCTTCTTCTTCTTCTTTTTCTTTTAATTCCTCTTCTTCTACTTCTTCTTCTTCTTCTTCCTATTTTATTTAACCTTCCTATACTTCCCCTTCTTTTTTTACTTCCTCTTCTTCTGCTTCCTCTTCTACTTCCTCTTATACTTCCTCTTCTTCTACTTCATCTTCTACTTCCCCTACTTCTTCTATTTCCTCTTCTTCAGCTTCTTCTTCTTCTGCGTCCTCTTCTTCTGCTTCAGCTTCTTCTACTTCCTCTTCTTCTACTTCTTCTTCTACTTCCTCTGCTTCTACTTCCTCTTCTTCTACTTCCTCTTCTTCTACTTCCTCTTATACTTCCTCTTCTTCTGCTTCCTCTTCTTCTACTTCCTCTTCTTCTACTTCTTCTTCTACTTCCTCTTCTTCTACTTCCTCTTCTTCTACTTCCTCTTATACTTCCTCTTCTTCTGCTTCCTCTTCTTCTACTTCCTCTTATACTTCCTCTTCTTCTGCTTCCTCTTCTTCTGCTTCCTCTTCTTCTACTTCCTCTTATACTTCCTCTTCTTCTACTTCCTCTTCTACTTCCTCTTCTTCTACTTCCTCTTCTTCTACTTCCTCTTCTTCTGCTTCCTCTTCTTCTACTTCCTCTTATACTTCCTCTTCTTCTACTTCCTCTTCTACTTCCTCTTCTTCTACTTCCTCTTCTTCTACTTCCTCTTCTTCTACTTCCTCTTATACTTCCTCTTCTTCTACTTCCTTTTATACTTCCTCTTCTTCTACTTCCTCTTCTTCTACTTCCTCTTCTTCTACTTCCTCTTCTTCTACTTCCTCTTATACTTCCTCTTCTTCTACTTCCTCTTATACTTCCTCTTCTTCTATTTCCTCTTCTTCTACTTCATCTTATACTTCCTCTTCTTCAGCTTCCTCTTCTTCTACTTCCTCTTATACTTCCTTTTCTTCTGCTTCCTCTTCTTCTACTTCCTCTTATACTTCCTCTTCTTCTGCTTCCTCTTCTTCTACTTCCTCTTACACTTCCTCTTCTTCTGCTTCCTCTTCTTCTACTTCCTCTTACGCTTCCTCTTCTTCTGCTTCCTCTTCTTCTACTTCCTCTTATACTTCCCTTTCTTCTTCTATTTCCTCTTCTTCTACTTCCTCTTCTACTTCCTCTTATACCTCCTCTTTTTCTACTCCCTCTTATATTTCCTCTTATACCTCCTCCTCCTCTTCTTCTTCATCCCCTTCTACATCTTCAGCCTCTTATTCCTTACTAGAGCATACCCTCAACCAACTCAGCAGCCAGCCGTCCCATCGTGTGCAGTTCCCGCTGTGTCATCCTCATTTCTTTCATCTATCTCTCTAATTCTCTTCTCCATGTATGTTTATAATGTTCTCTGTTCACGTGATCTGTGGGTTATATAGGAGAACTTAGTTATTATACTATGACCAGGTTTTCTCAATGTGTATCATACTTAGTGCACGCCTCTTTTCCTGGCCCCTTGATTCGAAGGAATTTATCTTTCCAGGCGCGATTTCGGTAATCGGTTGTGTCATATTTAGTCCTTCTATTCTGCTCAGACATCAGATAATGAATGTGTGTAGTTTGTTACTGTGTTAGTCGTGCTTCATGTTTCGGATGCACACACCAGAACTTGGTTAAATGTTCTGTTTGGAGCTAGATTTTATGTCCATTTACTTCCTGATAGCAGGATTAGAAACCAGATTGACTACATTCTGATTAGCAGAAGATTTAGAAACGCGTTAACAATAGCAAAAACAGTTCCCGGTGCTGATTGTTATAGTGACCACAGATTATTTACAGGAACATTGAGGATAAAGTTGAAGAAAGTCAAGTATATAACAGGAAACACTAAATATGACTTGTGTACATTGAGTAATGACAAGGAAATACAAAACGAATTCAACATAGAAGTACAGAACAGATTTGATATATTGTCTGATCTAGAGATCCTATTCCAGGATGTGGATGATCAATGGGAAATGTTGAAGAATTCAATCAGTTTGGCTGCAGAAACAAGTATTCCAAAATTAAAGAAGGTGGGTCGTAAGAAATGGATGACTGAAGAAATTTTCCACTTAATGGAAACAAGAAGACTCAACAAAAATAATTCTGCCAAATATGAAGAAATTCACAGACAAGTCAGAATATTATGTAAGGAGGCAAAAGAAGCATGTCTTGAAAAAAAGTGCTAAGACATTGAAAAACAACACAACAGTCAAAATACAAAATTAGTGCACAAAAGAATTCAGGAACTTACTAATAAAAGAACAAGCACATCAGCAGGCTGTCTAAAAAATAAGATGGCAAAATCATAATAGAAAAAGACCAGATTCTACATGTATGGTCAGATTATGTGAAAAACCTTTATGATGATAACAGAGAGGAACAGTATGATATTAGATTTAATAATGAAGGACCGCAATTTTGAAGATGGAGGTTCGAAATGTTCTTAAGCATATGAAAGCTGGCAAGGCCACCGGTGCAGATAACATCACAACAGAAATGATTAAAGCTTTAGAAGAATTTGGACTAGATCAAGTCACCAGACTGCTGAACACATTATATGATACTGGAGATATATCTTCTGAGTTATGTAACTCTGTATTTATTGCAATCCCAAAGAAATAAAGAGCCTTGGAATGTGGTCAACATAGAACAATTAGTATAATGAGTCACATCACAAAGATTTTGCTACCAATTATCATGCAAAGAGTGAGGAAGAAAATACAACCTGAAATAGGGGAAGAACAATGTGGGTTTGTAGAAGGAAAGGGTACAGTAAATGCTGTGTATATGCTGCGAACAGTTATTGAACGTGCTATAGAAGTAAACAAGGATATACATCTTTGCTTTATTGACTATACAAAGGCTTTTGATAGAGTTAGACATGTCAACATGGTAGATATGCTTGCAGATCTACAAATTGATGGGAAAGACATTAGACTTATGAAAAACATATATTGGAAACAACAAGCTGCCATAAGGATTGATAATGAAGTGGGACAATATCAGCCTATTAAGAGAGGTGTTAGGCAGGGATGTGTAATGTCTCCAGATCTTTTTTCCCTATACAGTGAAAATATTTTCAGAAATGTAGAAGATATAAATGGAATCAGCATTGGAGGACGAAACATCAATAACATTAGATATGCAGATGATACAGTATTGATTGCAGACAATGAGCAGGATCTGCAACAATTAGTAGATGCGGTTGTTGTACACAGTGAGCAACTGGGGTTAGAATTAAATTGTAAAAAGACACAGATTATGGTCGTCACTAGGAAGAACGAAGTACCACAATGTAATATACAAGTAAATGGGAATATTCTTCAACAAGTGAATCGGTACAATTATCTCGGAACAGTCATAACATCTGATGGGAGATGCCTTGAAGAGATTAGAACAAGAATCGCCATGGCGAAAGTAGCCTTTAGCTAGATGAAAAACATTCTGACCAATAAAAAGATGTCCATTAAAACGAGAAAAAGAGTGTTGAGGGGATGCATAGAGCCTGTTCTTTTGTATGGATGTGAAACTTGGACAATGTGCAGTCAAGCTGAAAAACATCTGATGGCTGCAGAAATGTGGTTTCTGAGGAAAATGCAAAGAATACCATGGACAGACAGAAAAACCAATGACCAAGTACTACAGGAGACAAATGAAAATCGTAAATTGATTAGAGAAATTAGAGGTAGACAGCCAAAATTTTGTTAAAAAATGTTATGAGAAGAAATGGATTGGAGAACCAAGTGACAACTGGCAAGATCGAAGGGAACAGACCAAGAAGAAGACCGAGAGGAAAATACCTAGATAGCTTGGCCACATGGCATGGACGAGGCAGGAACACTGAGCTGATCCACGACTCTGGTGATCGAGTGAAATGGCGAGTCATGACCGCCCACGGTTTCCGGCATGGCACATGATTGATTGATTGATTACTTCCACTAAATGTCTCGATGCTGTGAAATCTCATCTTACATGTCCTATTTTTATTTCAGTATCTTTCTCTTTTCCGCATGTTTGTCCACATTACCACTTATTGCTCTCTCTCTCTCTCTCTCTCTCTCTCTCTCTCTCTCTCTCTCTCTCTCTCTCTCTCTCTCTCTCTCTCTGTCTGTATGTATATATATATATAGATATGTGTGAGTGTGTGCGTGCGTGCGTGCGTGCGTGCGTGTGTGTGTGTGTGTGATTATATCTGCTGAAGTGAGGTTTCACAAAAGGAGATCGGACTATCATTTATTTGATTGAGTCTCATTATCTCTGTCTGTCCTCGAATGATGTGAAGATCCAATGTTTGCTTAATGTGTTGTTTCATGGGGAAAAACATACACGCCTATGATATTTTAATTCTCTGCTCAAAAATTCGTGAATAAATCTCTATTTACATTATTTATTCAATGTCCATGTTTCCCCGTGATCGCTTCATAATCCATGTTAATCGATCCTAATTTGCCATCGAGGTCAGCATGCAAATTTTGATATTGGCATTTGTGTGATACTATGCATCTTTCTTGTAAGAGTACAACAGTTAATCTAATATATTACAATATCATACAACAATAGATAACAGAATAAAGTAGATTTCCCGCTAGCAGGGTAAATAAATCTACGTATTAATTACTTGGAACTAGTAATTTATTGTGTGACATATTTGCTATAATTCCCCACAAATAGTAAAGTTAACGTGTCAACAGACATCTTTAGAATGAACAATCATTATGTTTGTCTCTTTAAGAGCTGGGTATCTTCATGGATTTATTTGAGACAGAATACCTGGCCTTAACTGGACGGCCAGGACACGACCAGACGGTCAGGACGCAACTATGATTGCTTGCAACTAGAAACTGGGGCATGTCAGGGCCAGCTGCGGTCTGTTGTTTCATATAAAACTGCCATGACTTTCTGCTACTGTCTGCCACTGTCACTGCGAGCCACGCCCACGGAAAATCGTCAGGGGAGATCATGAGAATACAACGGAGAATATGGCACGTTTATACAACTAAATGGATCATATCGCACAACTTTACAACTAATTGGATAATACCGCATGTCTCTACAACTAAATGCCTGCTCCGTGGAGAAGAGTTTTCGGGCGCAATTCGCAATCGCGCATACCGCGTTCGAAACACAGCTGCGGACGATTTGGCAGCAGAACGCCTTGCGTTGGGTTTTACGAAATAGAATGGGTGCCGGTCGTTCAGAAAGCAACGGCTAACTACTGAACGTAAACTTGCCAAGAGATCACA
The DNA here is from genome assembly GCA_014155875.1 of Cepaea nemoralis. NCBI lineage: Eukaryota > Metazoa > Mollusca > Gastropoda > Stylommatophora > Helicidae > Cepaea > Cepaea nemoralis. The sequence continues at coordinate 630,014 of JACEFZ010011380.1, forward strand.
AACAGCAAAACAAAAATTAAATGATATACAACTAACCAACCAACTACAACTAAATTGATAATACCGTACATCTATACAACTAAATGGATAATACCGCACATATATGTAACTGTGGCTAAGGGCTTGCGAACGCAGTTTGCGAGCCCATATACCCGGGTTCGAAACACGGCGGTGCTGGTGTTTTCGAAAAAAGGTATAGGGGCCGGTCGTTCAGAAAGCAATGGCAAACTACTTAATTTTATTTCTATATGTAACTAAATGGATAAAACCGCACATCTATACAATTACATGGATAATATCGCACATCTAACAACAAAATTGATAAAATCGCATGTCTCTATAACTAAATGGATAGTACCGCATGTCTCTACAACTAAATGGATAATATCGCACATCTATACAACTATCGGGATATTATTTATATAAAGGAAGATGATGATGATGATGATGATGATGATACAATTAAATGGATAGTATGGCACATCTAACAACTAAATTCATAATATCGCATGTCTCTATAACTAAATGGATAGTACCGCACATCTCTACAACTAAATGGATAATATCGCACATCTTTACAACTAAAGGGATATTATTGCACATCTCTACAACTGTCTTTGCCTGCACGGCAGTCACTTCACGGGTGGTGCTTTCATTTATGAGCAGTGAACATGGGACAGGCTAAGATCAAAGTGTAGTGTCTGTATTTGATCTGGCCAGGGCCATCTGCTCATCTGTGTGATCTCAACATAATGTAAGGGAGCGGAGGGGGATCAGTGGCTAGTGTGCTTGCTATAAGGCCAGGAGCTTCCAATCCCAATCGAGACGGGAATTTTCTGGGTAATTGACTTGAGCTCCCAGATTCACCCAGCTAGACTGAGTATCAGAAAACTTCATTGGAAGCAAAGGTGGCCGGTGTCAAACTGTCCACATCATCCATCGAGTTCTGAATGGACTCATACTACAATTGTGGGACAAAGACCGTCTACGTACCAAAATCGTAGCATGAAAATGGGCCTTTCACACACACACACACACACACACACACACACACACACACACACACACACACACACACACACACTCACACACGCGCACACACTTTAACTAGCATAATACAAGGTATTCATTTATCAAACAAATTATTTACAACGAGGAAGACTCTAGTAAGCCAGTAACACCTACACACCGGAAGTAGCTCTCGTCGTCGACATCGCGCCTACATTTTGGAAATCCGTCATGTGGTTAACACACAACATGGACGAATGTTAAAGGTGGCGGAAGCCATTGCTATTCATATAGAAAAATCAACTTTGTGCAGGTTAAAAGGTATGATAGTTGAAAACGACTGTGGTAGACGAATGACTGTGGAAATATACGTGTTACATTTTTTCAGCTTGCAGATTTATCTTATTACTTTAGTTTACCGCTGGCTCTATGGCAGAGGGGTTGCAAATACAGTTCACAATCTCGCAAACCGCGTTCGAAACAGAGCTGTGGCCGATTTGGTTCCCACTGAAATTATGAGGGCCAGTCTTTCAGAAAGCAATGGCAAATTACTGAACGTAACCTTAACAAAACATCACAAATACCCCACAAAAGTCCTAGGATTGACTGCGAGGTCCTGTAAAGGGCATACAAATAACCTTTATAAAAATTTTGTTGTGTGAACTCTGCTGTATGAACTTGGGAAGATGCCGTAAAATATGCCAGGCAATAAATAGCGCAATCTATTGTTTGCGTCTTCGTTATTGAAATGATTTCTAGCAAGGATTGTGAGCATATTTACTTTACTGTGAAATATTTTCACTCCCCCCCCCCCCCCCACACACACACAGACACTCACTCACACATGAACGCAAGAAACGTGCTCACGATCTATGCAACAATAAGTGAATGGATATTTTTGCAATGTGACCTCTGCAAGATTTGAACGGGCCTCTTCTCCCTTCCCCTTTCTCTGCAGGGATGTTCCCAGATACAACAATATGTCGTCTGTCCGTCAACTGAAATATCCCGCGCTTTATTCAAGGACTGAAAATGTCCTATTCAGACGTCCCATTTTAATGATGTGGTAATTGCTTGTGCAGAGTGTGGCGGGTTCTGGTGTTTGATGAAAGGAACACACTCATTCAGGACACGGAGGTCTGGGACAGGATGTGCGAAAACACGGACAAACAACAGTTTGTGCCGAAAGAAAACAGAGACGAGAAAGACGATAATATCTGCGCGTGCAGTTCTGGTTGATGTAGTGTTTTTACTGGCAATTGTTGATTTTTATTGATTTAATTTTTATAGACGCGAGTCGGCACACGCGAGTGTGTGTATGCATGTGTGTATATACGTGTGTGTGTGTATGTGTTTTTCTCTGTCTGCCTATATGTTGGTCGGTCGGTCGGTATGCGTGTCTGTCTGTATGTATGTATGTGTGTATGCAAATATTATGCTGGTCGCCTGTACTTTAGCAGAGATATCCTAGTAACCACTGTAGGCTGCTTCGACAAGGTAAATTTTTAATAATCCTGCTTTTCTCAGCTGATAATCGGGGATGTTAAAGAAGAAGAAGAAGAAGAAGAAGAAGAAGAAGAAGAAGAAGAAGAAGAAGAAGAAGAAGAAGAAGAAGAAGAAGAAGAAGAAGAAGAAGAAGAAGAAGAAGAAGAAGCAGAAGAAGAAGAAGAAGAAGAAGAACAACAACACAAGTGATGAAAGTAAAGAAAATAATGATGACTTCAAGGACGATCATACACCCCTTGGCCAGTTTGTTATTACTGTAACTTGAGTTCCTCAGTTTGGCCGCCAAATCTCCCAACTATCTGGTATATCCTTCTGTCCTGGCGGTATCGATACACCGATAAGTCGCTGATTGTGCCCGGGCCGTTGAGATATTCACCCTTCGCCAGGAGCGCTGGATATTGTGGTCGGGTAATTGATGTCGTCGAGTATGCTTCCTGGAATCGATTTCTGGGTTGATGCAGTGCTTGAGCGGACTCGGGTAGGATGGATCAACATGGCAAGAAGACCCGGCCATCGGTGAATGCTGGAGTCAGATAGATAAAATACCAGACGGACCAGGCGGTTCTGGATACGTGCTGGGTTTACAGTTAGAAAGACGAACAGATAGATAGAGATATACGTGGGTAAATGTTTAGGGCGATGGACAGATACGTGGGTAGATGTACAAATAGATAGAGAGATACGTAGATTAATATAGATAGACAGATGGAACTATTGATGAACAGATACACAAACAGACAATCAAACAGACCCGAGCTGTCAGAATACGTATTCTTCTGTTTACAGTTAAGCAGACGTGCAGATAGATGGTCAGATACGTTCATCATCATCATCATCATCATCATCATCATGGCAGATACGTTATATATATATATATAATAGATAGATATGTGGTTAGATATATAGTTAGACAGATAGAAAGATGGAACAATTCAATAATAGACAGACAGATATAAAGACAGACAAAAGGATGGAGAAACAGACAGAGCAAGAGAGTGCCAAGTAGGCAGATCAGTGGATTGGTATACAGGTTGACAGATGGAACTATTGATGAACTTACATACAGACAAAAAGCCATCGGACAATTTGTGCGCTGTTCTTGATAAAACATCGTTGTTTGTCCTTCTACATACCGGCTGTCAAATATTGTTTGTCCTTCTGAAGCTGTCAGATACTGTGTGTCTTTCTACGTACATATCTATGAATTCTGAATCTGTTGTTGTTCTCATAACCTCTTATGGAATCTGTTTTCGCCACTCCTCACACACAACTGTGTATTTCTTAGGGTTCTGTCCTCAAACACAGCTGCGTAATTCTTAGGTTTACATCCTCACACACAGCTGTATAATTCCTAGGTTTACATCCTCAAACACAGCAGTGTAATTCTTAAGTTTACATCCTCACACACAGCTGATAAATTCTTATGTTTCCATCATCACATACAGCTGTATACTTGCTTCCTTGTGTTCGTTGGCTTGAGCTCCAACGCGAAGTCCTGTATGTCGGATGAAGGGATCCTGATGTCCAACATCAGTGTGATGTCATACAAGACCTGAGGTTTGCGTGAGTATCCGTTGTCCCATGTCTGGCTTATTGGTGTGCAGACTGGTGGTTCTTCGCCGTACAGGCAGACACTCTCCGACTTCGGAGGAAATACAGCTGTATAATTCCTAGGCTTACATCCTCAGACACAGCTTTGTAAATCTTAAATTTACATCCTCACACATAGCTGTTAAATTCTTAGGTTTCTATCCTCACATACAGCTGTGTAATTCCTAGCTTACATCCTCACACACAGCTGTGTAATTCCTATGTTTACATCCTCAAACACGCCTATGTCATTCTTAGGTTTTGATCCTCACACATAGTTGTGTAATTCTTAGGTTTCTATCCTCAAACATAGCAGTGTAATTCTTAAATTTACATCCTCACACTCAGCTGTGTAATTCTTAGGTTTACATCCTCACAACAGCTGTGTAATTTCTAGGTTTTCATCCTCAAACACAGCTGTGTAATCCCTAGGTTTCTATCCTCACACATTGATGTGTAATTCTTAGGTTTCTCTCCTCACACACAGCTGCGTAATTCTTAGGTTTCTAGCCTCACACACAGCTGTGTAATTCTTAGATTTCAATTCTCACACATAGATGTGTAATTCCTAGGTAATTCCCCTGTGACTCTCTTACACAGCTGTGAAATTCTTAATTTTCCACTCTCACACACGGCTGTGTAATTCTTAGGTAATTCCCTTGTAATTCTCCTACACAGCTGTGATTCTGTTTGTTATTCCCCCTCCCCCCCCCCCCCCCCCCCACATACTTTTCCCCAATCGTACACAGCTGTGAATTCTCGTCAAACTCAATTGAAAAATTACCTTTGTCTCCTACTTCAACCCAAAAATCTCCATTCTAAGATTATTTCATTTCTTTTTCCTTGTCTTTTTTTTTTTTTAATTTTTTTTTTTGTTGCCATTCCTGGAAACCCATCCTTTGTCTGGTTGTTTTAAAAGCGTTTTTCATCAAAATCTCCTTGGTGTCCGCCACTGTCCTGTCCCTGGAGGACAGGCTGACAGCTCGTCTGGTTGATTCTATTGGTTGTCTCCCGTAGTGAGTCTCCCGAAGTGAGTCTCCCATCTATCTCCTCATTCATTGAATCTGCAGCCATTGTTGTACCTCTGCTTTCCTTCTTCTTTTACCAGATCTCTAGCTGTTTCCACTTCTGTCAACGGGAGATGGTCATGAAAGGTGGCGGTTGGAAGGGGGGGGGGGGGGGGGGGGGTCTGAGGTACTGCTATTACCATGGATGGATTCGGTTCGACAGCCGGCTGTCGCCTGGCAGTATTTGACTCGTTAGCCCAATGTCCTCCTGGCGAAGGAGTTAACGACTTTCTCCGTAATCCCGTATATCCACGTAGGGGAGCACAGCTGCGCGAGATTCGGTAGCGGATCGCGTCGCGTTGGTTACTTACGGCGGTATGTGAGCCGGTAAACTACTGCGCGTAATCTAGCCAAGACATCAACAACAGCTGTAAAATGCTGGTGTTGACAGCGATGTCCTGTAAACAGGATATGCGAAAAAATCCCAATGTAGTGCGTGTATGTGTATGTGCGTGGGTGTGCGAATGTGCGTGAGTGTGCGAATGTGCGTGAGTGTGCGAATGTGCGTAAGTGTGCGAATGTGCGTGAGTGTGCGAGAGTGTGCGTGAGTGTGTGAATGTGCGTGAGTGTGTGAATGTGCGTGAGTGTGTGAATATGCGTGAGTGTGTGAATGTGCGTGAGTGTGTGAATGTGCGTGAGTGTATGAATGTGCGTGAGTGTGTGATTTAGTATTAGGTAATATGTGTAATGTGTGCTCGCGTATTTATATCCAAATAAAAGCAAGTCGCTACGGCATATCAACGTTTTGATTAAATCATTATATAGATTTAGACTGAAGGGGTGAATTAACATATTCATTAGTATGTGAATTATTACGTTAAATAATTGTATTTTCGTGGGCACCTTGCCATCTTGACAGACGATAGTTTGTTACACTGTGCTTCAAAAAGGGTACAGGCTGTATTTTTAATGACTGTGGGGATTTTAAAATACTGCCTTTCCAAGTTTTGTATTCACCCTCTGTGAACATAAAAAGTAAATACAAAACTTGGAATAGCAATATTTTCAAAAACCCCACAGTCATTAATAATACATCCTGTATAATAACTACAACCCATGGCGGTAGCGAATGTGACTAAAAAGACACATTCGCGCGGTAAATGTTTGTCCACAATGGATGCATGTGACCCCATGATCATTTCCAATATCACGCACCATCTGACGAATGACATCTGACCTATCCGCAATCATGTTCTCCTTTTTCTTTATACCATTTCTAATCTTTACCCTCTATGTAGCGCGAATAGCAAGAACTTGCTCCCAAGTGCAATATCAATGCCTGTATCAATCATGTCCCGCTTACAAACATCTTTATACCGTAGTAGAGGCCGACCCCGAGATCTTTAACTCATCTGTAATGCACCACACAAGATGTCCTTTGGTATTCTACCGTCGTCCATCCTACTAATGTGATTCCGAGACCAGGTAAGACAATGGATAAATTTGCACCTGTCCATAGCACAAAGTCTGAGTTGAATTTTATTGACCGTGTATTGTCCATGCAGCATGATCCCTCTCTTGGCCTGCCTAGTTTACTCCAGAGGAAAGGTAACACAAATACGTCTGGAAGAAGACAAGCTGCAGAAGCTGCCGGGTTAGCAAGACAATGCTCTAACTGTCCGCCTGTCGTAGCTTCGATCCTAGACCAGTTGCCGACCAAGGCTTAAAGCCTGGTCTGCTCTGCCATGACATTTAGTCTTTAGGTTGCAGATCCTCGCACCAGGATCAGGCTTGTAGCCGTCTAATTGCACTCCTCCCCCCTAAGTCGTTGGCACAATGTAGGTTGTTGGATATTTCCTATTTTTAGTTTATTGAACAAGTGGTGTTTCAGCCTGTTATGTCCTGTGCGGAATCTGAAGGTTGCTACCTGTTCACTTCGGTCGAGTTTGTAATATGCATCATCCTTCTGGTGGCTTGGATGCTCTGATTCCCATTTGGTTCTATAAGTGCTTTTTATAAACCTCTTTGCTTCATTATAGGTAATCTCTATGTCAGGCTGAGATAATCGTTCGCTCTCTTTTGCCAGTCTGTCAGCCTATTCATTTCCAGGTATACTGCAATGTGATGGGATCCACAGCATTACAACTTTTTTGGATTTCTGGCATAGACCATGGAGTGCTGCTCTTAGGTCAGCTAGTTCTGTGCTGTTATTGCTCTTCGGTATTGAGACAGTTAACCATATTATCTGCTTTAATCTTAATGTTAATGAGGTAACCACACTTTATGTTTTACTCTGGTAGTTAATGAGGTAACCACACTTTATGTTTTACTCTGGTAGTTAATGAGGTAACCACACTTTATGTTTTACTCTGGTAGTTAATGAGGTAACCACACTTTATGTTTTACTCTGGTAGTTAATGAGGTAACCACACTTTATGTTTTACTCTGGTAGTTAATGAGGTAACCACACTTTATGTTTTACTCTGGTAGTTAATGAGGTAACCACACTGTGTGTTTTACTCTGGTAATTAATGAGGTAACCACACTTTATGTTTTACTCTGGTAGTTAATGAGGTAACCACACTTTATGTTTTACTCTGGTAGTTAATGAGGTAACCACACTTTATGTTTTACTCTGGTAGTTAATGAGGTAACCACACTTTATGTTTTACTCTGGTAGTTAATGAGGTAACCACACTTTATGTTTTACTCTGGTAGTTAATGAGGTAACCACACTTTATGTTTTACTCTGGTAGTTAATGAGGTAACCACACTTTATGTTTTACTCTGGTAGTTAATGAGGTAACCACACTTTATGTTTTACTCTGGTAATTAATGAGGTAACCACACTTTATGTTTTACTCTGGTAGTTAATGAGGTAACCACACTTTATGTTTTACTCTGGTAGTTAATGAGGTAACCACACTGTGTGTTTTACTCTGGTAGTTAATGAGGTAACCACACTTTATGTTTTACTCTGGTAGTTAATGAGGTAACCACACTTTATGTTTTACTCTGGTAGTTAATGAGGTAACCACACTTTATGTTTTACTCTGGTAGTTAATGAGGTAACCACACTTTATGTTTTACTCTGGTAGTTAATGAGGTAACCACACTGTGTGTTTTACTCTGGTAGTTAATGAGGTAACCACACTTTATGTTTTACTCTGGTAGTTAATGAGGTAACCACACTTTATGTTTTACTCTGGTAGTTAATGAGCCAACCACACTTTATGTTTTACTCTGGTAATTAATGAGCCAACCACACTTTATGTTTTACTCTGGTAGTTAATGAGGTAACCACACTTTATGTTTTACTCTGGTAGTTAATGAGCCAACCACACTTTATGTTTTACTCTGGTAATTAATGAGCCAACCACACTTTATGTTTTACTCTGGTAGTTAATGAGGTAACCACACTTTATGTTTTACTCTGGTAGTTAATGAGGTAACCACACTTTATGTTTTACTCTGGTAGTTAATGAGGTAACCACACTTTATGTTTTACTCTGGTAGTTAATGAGGTAACCACACTTTATGTTTTACTCTGGTAGTTAATGAGGTAACCACACTTTATGTTTTACTCTGGTAGTTAATGAGGTAACCACACTGTGTGTTTTACTCTGGTAGTTAATGAGGTAACCACACTTTATGTTTTACTCTGGTAGTTAATGAGGTAACCACACTTTATGTTTTACTCTGGTAGTTAATGAGCCAACCACACTTTATGTTTTACTCTGGTAATTAATGAGCCAACCACACTTTATGTTTTACTCTGGTAGTTAATGAGGTAACCACACTTTATGTTTTACTCTGGTAGTTAATGAGCCAACCACACTTTATGTTTTACTCTGGTAATTAATGAGCCAACCACACTTTATGTTTTACTCTGGTAGTTAATGAGGTAACCACACTTTATGTTTTACTCTGGTAGTTAATGAGGTAACCACACTTTATGTTTTACTCTGGTAGTTAATGAGGTAACCACACTTTATGTTTTACTCTGGTAGTTAATGAGGTAACCACACTGTGTGTTTTACTCTGGTAGTTAATGAGGTAACCACACTGTGTGTTTTACTCTGGTAGTTAATGAGGTAACCACACTGTGTCTTTTACTCTGGTAATTAATGAGCCAACCACACTTTATGTTTTACTCTGGTAGTTAATGAGGTAACCACACTTTATGTTTTACTCTGGTAATTAATGAGCCAACCACACTTTATGTTTTACTCTGGTAGTTAATGAGGTAACCACACTTTATGTTTTACTCTGGTAGTTAATGAGGTAACCACACTGTGTGTTTTACTCTGGTAATTAATGAGGTAACCACACTGTGTGTTTTACTCTGGTAGTTAATGAGGTAACCACACTTTATGTTTTACTCTGGTAATTAATGAGGTAACCACACTTTATGTTTTACTCTGGTAGTTAATGAGGTAACCACACTGTGTGTTTTACTCTGGTAATTAATGAGCCAACCACACTTTATGTTTTACTCTGGTAGTTAATGAGGTAACCACACTGTGTGTTTTACTCTGGTAATTAATGAGCCAACCACACTTTATGTTTTACTCTGGTAGTTAATGAGGTAACCACACTTTATGTTTTACTCTGGTAGTTAATGAGGTAACCACACTGTGTGTTTTACTCTGGTAATTAATGAGGTAACCACACTGTGTGTTTTACTCTGGTAGTTAATGAGGTAACCACACTTTATGTTTTACTCTGGTAATTAATGAGCTAACCACACTTTATGTTTTACTCTGGTAGTTAATGAGGTAACCACACTGTGTGTTTTACTCTGGTAATTAATGAGGTAACCACACTGTGTGTTTTACTCTGGTAGTTAATGAGGTAACCACACTTTATGTTTTACTCTGGTAGTTAATGAGGTAACCACACTGTATGTTTTACTCTGGTAGTTAATGAGGTAACCACACTTTATGTTTTACTCTGGTAGTTAATGAGGTAACCACACTGTGTGTTTTACTCTGGTAGTTAATGAGGTAACCACACTTTATGTTTTACTCTGGTAGTTAATGAGGTAACCACACTTTATGTTTTACTCTGGTAGTTAATGAGCCAACCACACTTTATGTTTTACTCTGGTAATTAATGAGCCAACCACACTTTATGTTTTACTCTGGTAGTTAATGAGGTAACCACACTTTATGTTTTACTCTGGTAGTTAATGAGCCAACCACACTTTATGTTTTACTCTGGTAATTAATGAGCCAACCACACTTTATGTTTTACTCTGGTAGTTAATGAGGTAACCACACTTTATGTTTTACTCTGGTAGTTAATGAGGTAACCACACTTTATGTTTTACTCTGGTAGTTAATGAGGTAACCACACTTTATGTTTTACTCTGGTAGTTAATGAGGTAACCACACTGTGTGTTTTACTCTGGTAGTTAATGAGGTAACCACACTGTGTGTTTTACTCTGGTAGTTAATGAGGTAACCACACTGTGTCTTTTACTCTGGTAATTAATGAGCCAACCACACTTTATGTTTTACTCTGGTAGTTAATGAGGTAACCACACTTTATGTTTTACTCTGGTAATTAATGAGCCAACCACACTTTATGTTTTACTCTGGTAGTTAATGAGGTAACCACACTTTATGTTTTACTCTGGTAGTTAATGAGGTAACCACACTGTGTGTTTTACTCTGGTAATTAATGAGGTAACCACACTGTGTGTTTTTACTCTGGTAGTTAATGAGGTAACCACACTTTATGTTTTACTCTGGTAATTAATGAGGTAACCACACTTTATGTTTTACTCTGGTAGTTAATGAGGTAACCACACTTTATGTTTTACTCTGGTAGTTAATGAGGTAACCACACTGTGTGTTTTACTCTGGTAATTAATGAGGTAACCACACTGTGTGTTTTACTCTGGTAGTTAATGAGGTAACCACACTTTATGTTTTACTCTGGTAATTAATGAGCCAACCACACTTTATGTTTTTACTCTGGTAGTTAATGAGGTAACCACACTGTGTGTTTTACTCTGGTAGTTAATGAGGTAACCACACTGTGTGTTTTACTCTGGTAGTTAATGAGGTAACCACACTTTATGTTTTACTCTGGTAATTTAATGAGGTAACCACACTGTGTGTTTTACTCTGGTAGTTAATGAGGTAACCACACTTTATGTTTTCACTCTGGTAGTTAATGAGGTAACCACACTGTGTGTTTTACTCTGGTAGTTAATGAGGTAACCACACTTTATGTTTTACTCTGGTAATTAATGAGGTAACCACACTGTGTGTTTTACTCTGGTAGTTAATGAGGTAACCACACTTTATGTTTTACTCTGGTAGTTAATGAGGTAACCACACTGTGTGTTTTACTCTGGTAGTTAATGAGGTAACCACACTGTGTGTTTTACTCTGGTAGTTAATGAGGTAACCACACTGTGTCTTTTACTCTGGTAATTAATGAGCCAACCACACTTTATGTTTTACTCTGGTAGTTAATGAGGTAACCACACTTTATGTTTTACTCTGGTAATTAATGAGCCAACCACACTTTATGTTTTACTCTGGTAGTTAATGAGGTAACCACACTTTATGTTTTACTCTGGTAGTTAATGAGGTAACCACACTGTGTGTTTTACTCTGGTAATTAATGAGGTAACCACACTGTGTGTTTTACTCTGGTAGTTAATGAGGTAACCACACTTTATGTTTTACTCTGGTAATTAATGAGGTAACCACACTTTATGTTTTACTCTGGTAGTTAATGAGGTAACCACACTTTATGTTTACTCTGGTAGTTAATGAAGGTAACCACACTGTGTGTTTTACTCTGGTAATTAATGAGGTAACCACACTGTGTGTTTTACTCTGGTAGTTAATGAGGTAACCACACTTTATGTTTTACTCTGGTAATTAATGAGCCAACCACACTTATGTTTTACTCTGGTAGTTAATGAGGTAACCACACTGTGTGTTTTACTCTGGTAGTTAATGAGGTAACCACACTGTGTGTTTTACTCTGGTAATTAACGAGCCAACCACACTTTATGTTTTACTCTGGTAGTTAATGAGGTAACCACACTGTGTGTTTTACTCTGGTAGTTAATGAGGTAACCACACTGTGTGTTTTACTCTGGTAATTAATGAGCCAACCACACTTTATGTTTTACTCTGGTAGTTAATGAGGTAACCACACTGTGTGTTTTACTCTGGTAGTTAATGAGTAACCACACTGTGTGTTTTTACTCTGGTAATTAATGAGCCAACCACACTTTAGTTTTACTCTGGTAGGTAATGAGGTAACCACACTTTATGTTTTACTCTGGTAGTTAATGAGGTAACCACACTGTGTGTTTTACTCTGGTAATTAATGAGGTAACCACACTGTGTGTTTTACTCTGGTAGTTAATGAGGTAACCACACTTTATGTTTTACTCTGGTAATTAATGAGCAACCACACTTTATGTTTACTCTGGTAGTTAATGAGGTAACCACACTGTGTGTTTACTCTGGTAATTAATGAGGTAACCACACTGTGTGTTTTACTCTGGTAGTTAATGAGGTAAACACACTTTATGTTTTACTCTGGTAATTAATGAGGTAACCACACTTTATGTTTTACTCTGGTAGTTAATGAGGTAACCACACTGTGTGTTTTACTCTGGTAGTTAATGAGGTAACCACACTTTATGTTTTACTCTGGTAATTAATGAGGTAACCACACTTTAGTGTTTTACTCTGGTAGTTAATGAGGTAACCACACTGTGTGTTTTACTCTGGTAATTAATGAGGTAACCACACTGTGTGTTTTACTCTGGTAGTTAATGAGGTAACCACACTTTATGTTTTACTCTGGTAATTAATGAGCCAACCACACTTTATGTTTTACTCTGGTAGTTAATGAGGTAACCACACTGTGTGTTTTACTCTGGTAATTAATGAGGTAACCACACTGTGTGTTTTACTCTGGTAGTTAATGAGGTAACCACACTTTATGTTTTACTCTGGTAATTAATGAGGTAACCACACTTTATGTTTTACTCTGGTAGTTAATGAGGTAACCACACTGTGTGTTTTACTCTGGTAGTTAATGAGGTAACCACACTGTGTGTTTTACTCTGGTAGTTAATGAGGTAACCACACTGTGTCTTTTACTCTGGTAATTAATGAGCCAACCACACTTTATGTTTTACTCTGGTAGTTAATGAGGTAACCACACTTTATGTTTTACTCTGGTAATTAATGAGCCAACCACACTTTATGTTTTACTCTGGTAGTTAATGAGGTAACCACACTTTATGTTTTACTCTGGTAGTTAATGAGGTAACCACACTGTGTGTTTTACTCTGGTAATTAATGAGGTAACCACACTGTGTGTTTTACTCTGGTAGTTAATGAGGTAACCACACTTTATGTTTTACTCTGGTAATAATGAGGTAACCACACTTTATGTTTTACTCTGGTAGTTAATGAGGTAACCACACTGTGTGTTTTACTCTGGTAATTAATGAGCCAACCACACTTTATGTTTTACTCTGGTAGTTAATGAGGTAACCACACTGTGTGTTTTACTCTGGTAATTAATGAGCCAACCACACTTTATGTTTTACTCTGGTAGTTAATGAGGTAACCACACTTTATGTTTTACTCTGGTAGTTAATGAGGTAACCACACTGTGTGTTTTACTCTGGTAATTAATGAGGTAACCACACTGTGTGTTTTACTCTGGTAGTTAATGAGGTAACCACACTTTATGTTTTACTCTGGTAATTAATGAGGTAACCACACTTTATGTTTTACTCTGGTAGTTAATGAGGTAACCACACTGTGTGTTTTACTCTGGTAATTAATGAGGTAACCACACTGTGTGTTTTACTCTGGTAGTTAATGAGGTAACCACACTTTATGTTTTACTCTGGTAGTTAATGAGGTAACCACACTTTATGTTTTACTCTGGTAGTTAATGAGGTAACCACACTTTATGTTTTACTCTGGTAGTTAATGAGGTAACCACACTGTGTGTTTTACTCTGGTAGTTAATGAGGTAACCACACTTTATGTTTTACTCTGGTAGTTAATGAGGTAACCACACTTTATGTTTTACTCTGGTAGTTAATGAGCCAACCACACTTTATGTTTTACTCTGGTAATTAATGAGCCAACCACACTTTATGTTTTACTCTGGTAGTTAATGAGGTAACCACACTTTATGTTTTACTCTGGTAGTTAATGAGCCAACCACACTTTATGTTTTACTCTGGTAATTAATGAGCCAACCACACTTTATGTTTTACTCTGGTAGTTAATGAGGTAACCACACTTTATGTTTTACTCTGGTAGTTAATGAGGTAACCACACTTTATGTTTTACTCTGGTAGTTAATGAGGTAACCACACTTTATGTTTTACTCTGGTAGTTAATGAGGTAACCACACTGTGTGTTTTACTCTGGTAGTTAATGAGGTAACCACACTGTGTGTTTTACTCTGGTAGTTAATGAGGTAACCACACTGTGTCTTTTACTCTGGTAATTAATGAGCCAACCACACTTTATGTTTTACTCTGGTAGTTAATGAGGTAACCACACTTTATGTTTTACTCTGGTAATTAATGAGCCAACCACACTTTATGTTTTACTCTGGTAGTTAATGAGGTAACCACACTTTATGTTTTACTCTGGTAGTTAATGAGGTAACCACACTGGTGTTTTACTCTGGTAATTAATGAGGTAACCACACTGTGTGTTTTACTCTGGTAGTTAATGAGGTAACCACACTTTATGTTTTACTCTGGTAATTAATGAGGTAACCACACTTTATGTTTTACTCTGGTAGTTAATGAGGTAACCACACTTTATGTTTTACTCTGGTAGTTAATGAGGTAACCACACTGTGTGTTTTACTCTGGTAATTAATGAGGTAACCACACTGTGTGTTTTACTCTGGTAGTTAATGAGGTAACCACACTTTATGTTTTACTCTGGTAATTAATGAGCCAACCACACTTTATGTTTTACTCTGGTAGTTAATGAGGTAACCACACTGTGTGTTTTACTCTGGTAGTTAATGAGGTAACCACACTGTGTGTTTTACTCTGGTAGTTAATGAGGTAACCACACTTTATGTTTTACTCTGGTAGTTAATGAGGTAACCACACTGTGTGTTTTACTCTGGTAGTTAATGAGGTAACCACACTTTATGTTTTACTCTGGTAATTAATGAGGTAACCACACTGTGTGTTTTACTCTGGTAGTTAATGAGGTAACCACACTGTGTGTTTTACTCTGGTAGTTAATGAGGTAACCACACTTTATGTTTTACTCTGGTAATTAATGAGGTAACCACACTTTATGTTTTACTCTGGTAGTTAATGAGGTAACCACACTGTGTGTTTTACTCTGGTAATTAATGAGGTAACCACACTGTGTGTTTTACTCTGGTAGTTAATGAGGTAACCACACTTTATGTTTTACTCTGGTAGTTAATGAGGTAACCACACTGTGTGTTTTACTCTGGTAGTTAATGAGGTAACCACACTGTGTGTTTTACTCTGGTAGTTAATGAGGTAACCACACTGTGTCTTTTACTCTGGTAATTAATGAGCCAACCACACTTTATGTTTTACTCTGGTAGTTAATGAGGTAACCACACTTTATGTTTTACTCTGGTAATTAATGAGCCAACCACACTTTATGTTTTACTCTGGTAGTTAATGAGGTAACCACACTTTATGTTTTACTCTGGTAGTTAATGAGGTAACCACACTGTGTGTTTTACTCTGGTAATTAATGAGGTAACCACACTGTGTGTTTTACTCTGGTAGTTAATGAGGTAACCACACTTTATGTTTTACTCTGGTAATTAATGAGGTAACCACACTTTATGTTTTACTCTGGTAGTTAATGAGGTAACCACACTTTATGTTTTACTCTGGTAGTTAATGAGGTAACCACACTGTGTGTTTTACTCTGGTAATTAATGAGGTAACCACACTGTGTGTTTTACTCTGGTAGTTAATGAGGTAACCACACTTTATGTTTTACTCTGGTAATTAATGAGCCAACCACACTTTATGTTTTACTCTGGTAGTTAATGAGGTAACCACACTGTGTGTTTTACTCTGGTAGTTAATGAGGTAACCACACTGTGTGTTTTACTCTGGTAATTAACGAGCCAACCACACTTTATGTTTTACTCTGGTAGTTAATGAGGTAACCACACTGTGTGTTTTACTCTGGTAGTTAATGAGGTAACCACACTGTGTGTTTTACTCTGGTAATTAATGAGCCAACCACACTTTATGTTTTACTCTGGTAGTTAATGAGGTAACCACACTGTGTGTTTTACTCTGGTAGTTAATGAGGTAACCACACTGTGTGTTTTACTCTGGTAATTAATGAGCCAACCACACTTTATGTTTTACTCTGGTAGTTAATGAGGTAACCACACTTTATGTTTTACTCTGGTAGTTAATGAGGTAACCACACTGTGTGTTTTACTCTGGTAATTAATGAGGTAACCACACTGTGTGTTTTACTCTGGTAGTTAATGAGGTAACCACACTTTATGTTTTACTCTGGTAATTAATGAGCCAACCACACTTTATGTTTTACTCTGGTAGTTAATGAGGTAACCACACTGTGTGTTTTACTCTGGTAATTAATGAGGTAACCACACTGTGTGTTTTACTCTGGTAGTTAATGAGGTAACCACACTTTATGTTTTACTCTGGTAATTAATGAGGTAACCACACTTTATGTTTTACTCTGGTAGTTAATGAGGTAACCACACTGTGTGTTTTACTCTGGTAGTTAATGAGGTAACCACACTTTATGTTTTACTCTGGTAATTAATGAGGTAACCACACTTTATGTTTTACTCTGGTAGTTAATGAGGTAACCACACTTTATGTTTTACTCTGGTAGTTAATGAGGTAACCACACTTTATGTTTTACTCTGGTAGTTAATGAGGTAACCACACTTTATGTTTTACTCTGGTAGTTAATGAGCCAACCACACTTTATGTTTTACTCTGGTAGTTAATGAGGTAACCACACTTTATGTTTTACTCTGGTAATTAATGAGGTAACCACACTTTATGTTTTACTCTGGTAGTTAATGAGGTAACCACACTTTATGTTTTACTCTGGTAGTTAATGAGGTAACCACACTTTATGTTTTACTCTGGTAGTTAATGAGGTAACCGCACTTTATGTTTTACTCTGGTAGTTAATGAGCCAACCACACTTTATGTTTTACTCTGGTAGTTAATGAGGTAACCACACTTTATGTTTTACTCTGGTAGTTAATGAGCCAACCACACTTTATGTTTTACTCTGGTAGTTAATGAGGTAACCACATTTTATGTTTTACTCTGGTAGTTAATGAGCCAACCACACTTTATGTTTTACTCTGGTAGTTAATGAGGTAACCACACTGTGTGTTTTACTCTGGTAGTTAGTGAGGTAACGAAAGCTAAAGCCAACGATTATTGGAGAAATGTTGGATATGAGCGGTGAGTCAAGGGAAAGCCACTACAGTGTGACACAGTTAACACTTTAAACATCCTGGGATCATGATATCACTGTCCTATTATCCCACCCCCTTCCTCCAGAGACACACGAGCTATTATTAGACTGGTAACCTTGACCTCCCACATAAATACCCGGAACTCACTGCGAAACGGAAGTCAATACGGCCTGGTCCATAACAACAAGTCCCACAGCCGAAACCTGCCCTAGGTATGTTAAACTGCTGACCCAAGTCCACGGATGAATAGATGACAAGTTTTACGCACCCGTGGCGAACGACGAGAGATGATATCGAACTCTTCTCCGTTCTCGCTAATGACATTGTTAGTGTAACACCTTAACCATTACACCAACGCGCCGCTAGTCGGGGATCGAACTCATAGCTATTAGTTTGCCAGGCGAGCGTGTTAACTGAATGGCCAGCACCGCTCCCTGTGTATGTTCAGGTATCGTAATACACAGGATCTTACACCCAAAGATAGAAGTGAAAAAGGAATTCCGTAAAGTTTGTAATTTAGCCCTTATCTGAAACATAAAAACGTAATTGTCGCAGACTAGGGGACGCTGCGCACAACCCTCAGCCAACAAATCAGACATTAGCTGCCCCAGCCGACCGTCAATCAACTACTCTTGTTGGAGTTTTATCCTCAAACTTTCCCAGAGAAATAAAACTTCGAACCGCAGCCCTCCTTCCCCATCCCTCCACGACATTTCATGATTAAATTCACCAAAATTGTTTCAGCCCGCGCGAATTGTATAGCAGATGAATTTAATCAAAGAAGACCTGGACCATAAAAAACCGAGAGTTGCAATCTACGAGCTCGTCTGAGTAGACTTTCGTTCAATTAGTATGAAGTTGTTGATGCTGATTTGTCTGAGGGGTGTGTAATTATGTAAAGAACATGCACTTGGTTGTCTCTCTCAGTTCACGCATATAGGAGTGGTCGGTCTTGGTTGTTGACAACTCGTGCCTAGGTCATCTTAACACGTCATTCTCTCTCTCTCTCTCTCTCTCTCTCTCTCTCTCTCTCTCTCTCTCTCTTTCTCTCTCTCTCTCTCTCTCTCTCTCTCTCTCTCTCTCTCTCTCTCTCTCTCTCTCTCTCCTATTCTAGCTTATATGCTGTCTACAAGTTAAAAAATGAAGACATTGGAATGCTCATTATTTGAAATAGACAGACACATGTGGTAATCTGAATGTCTTCAGTGATCAACTCTACACCATGTTCTTGAGCAAGAAGTATTAAATTACACTCACATTTCAAATGTCATCCCCATGCGTCCCCCTTTCGTCTGATTTAACCGAATTTTTTCAACATTGGCGTCCCCCTTTTTACCCGTCCTATGCTTCTTACATCACCTGAAGTGGTTCGTGGTTTGAGTCTTTACTTTCACTCCAAAAAGTCAACAGGACAGGTCATCAGGCTGTGAAACAACTTGTATTCAACCGGATCAAATTCCCAATTAAATGTCGCGACAATCTCAGGTCGGACACCCAATGTTACAAAATTGTCTGGGCTATATCCGTTCCAGCAGATATCACCGCTGACTGAGTTCCAGTCCAATCTTGATTTGTGCAAACTTGCTGTCCCCACAGTCTGTTTCTGCTGTCTCCGTTGTCATTCAGTACATCAGCATCACCAGCAATCTATTTTTCACTCTTTCCAAACAAGAAAGTTTGAGTTTTTTTTAAGGCGCAGTATCAAATGGAATGAATTTTAGATTATACTTCCCACGCTGGTTGCGTAATAGTGAGGATCTGTGCGGAAACAATAAAGCCTCTGCTTTCATTTCTGCTAATACATTCACACCATTTCACATTCGCTCCTAGAGAATTTAAACGAACGTGCACAATCCTAGAGAGCTAAGGGTCAAGCCATTTTTTTGGTCAGAATCTACTTACGATGACGACGTGTATCGTTTAACAACTCTCAGTTACAAACTACTGAACGTAAATTTGCCAAGAGATCACAACAGCACAAAATGCTGGTGTTGACTGCGACGTCCTGTAAAGGATATGCAACTAACGTTTAACTCTCAGTTAAATCATGCCGTATGGTAAACGGGTCTTCACCTATGCCAACAAAATCCCGTGCGAGGGGTTGAGTTGAGTGAAGAACAGCTATCACAGTAGTATACAATGCACGTTTCGGGTATCATTTGCCGGAGCCTCCGGCAATTGACCTTGACCTCGGCTGATTTTCACTCCCCCTCAGTCATATAGTTGGGTGGGGTAAGGGGTGATATCTGGGTCACATCTAAGGGAGATAATTCTAAGATTTTATGTTTCTATGTGCAGATAACTATTGAGTGGGTGTATAAAAATTTTAATTAATTATTAAAAAATACAATAAAATAAATAAAAATAAAAATAAATAACGACGGGGTGCGGCGTGGTGGCGAGGGGGTGGGCGCGTGGGGTGAGACTAGGCGGTTCGGGCTTAAACACTATCAGGTATATAATAATTTTTATTAAAGCATGTATAAACAATACAATGCATATTAAATAAGTAGCGGCATAGTGGAAAATTCTGGAACGTAGTACCGGGGAGTTATACGTCGGCAAGTGTGGGAAAATCTCCGGCGGGTGTGACGGTGGTCGGTTCATAACAGACGTGGAGGGGGTGCATACGGAAAAGTCATTAAGTAAAGGGTTGTAAAAACGTGGGTGAGTGGTGTGTTAAAATATTTTGAACTGTTAGCGCATTGGTGGTGTACAATAGTACGAATAGAAGGAATAGGTGCGGTGGGGATAGTAGTGGGTATGGGTTAGTGAAATTAGTTGATAAGGGTGGTTATTAGTGCTATGTAGATGTTCATAGTAGCTTATTCACTAACATAACACGTGTTCCAAATGAAACCTTGAAAGCTAAAGATCGCTGATTGTAATGGATATAGTGTAGTATCATTCGGTGGTAAGGGGTGGGTACCAGGTATTAGTGGTAAATTAGTGGTCAAGCAGTGGTCAAGTGGTGGTCAAGTAAGGAAAATTTTAGGGAAAAGTGGTTATAATGATATGGTGGTGATTAAAGGGTGGTAAATTAGTGGTCAAGCAATGGTCAAGTGGTGGCCAAGTAGTGGTAAATGGTCGAATGACTACTTAAATTGTCGGTGAAAGTAGGTATGGTGACATGGTGATGATCAAGAGTTGGTCAAGGGGTGCTCAAATAGTGGTCAAGTAGTGGTAAAGTAGTCGAATGACCACTTAAATTATAGGGTATGGTACGTGTAGTGAAACGGTGATGGTAAAATAAGTAAGGACATAGTCAAATAGTGGTCAAGTACTGGTGAAGTAGTGATCAAGTGGTCGAAGGATCACTTAAATTGTAGGGTATGGTATGTGTAGTGACATGATGATGGTTAAAGTGATCGATGAAATGATCAAGACGTTATGCCGACTGCTAAGTTCAGAAAGTAATGTCCTTACTAGCGGCAATTTCCCTGACAGAATCGCCTCGAGCACTGATTTTGTATTGATCAATAGCACCTAGTGGTACAGTCAACACACATGGACAATAGTTACATCTGGTCAAAGATGGCGTCGCACCCTATCACACATGGGTAATTGCTACAACCAAACTACGTCTCATTCACTAAAACTGGTCAAATATGGTGTCACATCCGGTCACAGGGGTAATGGGACATCTGAGACACGTGGTTAAGAGGGAAACTATAGAAAAAGGGTGTCCTATCGGTTGTCGAGTCAGGGAACCTAACGTATGATGATCACTGTGTATAGGAGTGAATACACTGCATCATCACCACTGCATCCGAAGGGTAAAATGGTCACCCCCTTCTCTCTCTCTTTTCTATAACCGTGTAGTCCTAGTGTTATCCGGTTACACCAAAGGACACCCGAGCATCAACACAACAAACTGCCCCGATTCAACCTTAGGCAATGCACGTAACATGACAGGTCACATGTCCGCCGTCATAATCAGCGACGTTATCACGTATCAAATTAGATAGCCACACTTTCATTTCCTTTCTATGTGTCCATAGTGTCTTTACATCTTTCTCCAGAAAACCATTTCCAAGACCAATATATGTTATTTGTCAGTGTACCTGCTCAGTGCCACACTTCACAACCAGACAAAAATACACGTTCTATGTACCACTTCAACCGTCAAATAAGAAAATATGTTAGACAAAATATTAAAATTATTGGTCAAATACAGAAATATATCACCCAAACTTATAAAAAGTAGGAACATATGTTAACCAAATGGAAAATATCTTAGCCAAATGGGGAAAATATTGTCCAAGTAACGAAATATCCCCCAACAAACTTAGGAAAAGTACGAAACTTTGTTAAGCAAGTATGAAAAGATATCGACCAAGTAGAGAAATATATCACCCAAACTTATAAAAAGTAGGAACATATGTTAACCACAGAGAAAATACCTTGGCCAAATAGGAAAATTTGTTAGCCAAAGGGGGAAAATATTGTCCAAGTGACGAAATACCCCGCAACAAACTTAGGAAAAGTACGAAACTTTGTTAAGCAAGTATGAAAAGGTATCGACCAAACAGAGAAATATATCACCTAAACTTATAAAAAGTAAGAACATATGTTAACCAAATGGAAAATATCTTGGCCAAATAGGAAAATTTGTTAGCCAAATGGGGAAAAGATTGTCCAAGTAACGAAATATCCCCCAACAAACTTAGGAAAAGTACGAAACTTTGTTAAGCAAGTATGAAAAGGTATCGACCAAGTAGAGAAATATATCACACAAACTTATAAAAAGTAGGAACATATGTTAACCAAAGGGAAAATACCTTGGCCAAATAGGAAAATTTGTTAGCCAAAGGAGAAAAAAGATTGACCAAGTAACGAAATTCCCCAACCAAACTTATGAAAAGGACGAAACTTTGTTAAGCAAGTATGAAAAGGTATCGACCAAGTAGAGAAATATATCACCTAAACTTATAAAAAGTAGGAACATATGTTAACCAAATGGAAAATATCTTGGGCAAATAGGAAAATTTGTTAGCCAAAGGAGAAAAAAGATTGACCAAGTGACGAAATACCCCCCAACAAACTTATGAAAAGTACGAAACTTTGTTAAGCAAGTATGAAAAGGTATCGACCAAACAGAGAAATATATCACCTAAACTTATAAAAAGTAAGAACATATGTTAACCAAATGGAAAATATCTTGGCCAAATAGGAAAATTTGTTAGCCAAATGGGGAAAATATTGTCCAAGTAACGAAATATCCCCCAACAAACTTAGGAAAAGTACGAAACTTTGTTAAGCAAGTATGAAAAGGTATCGACCAAGTAGAGAAATATATCACCCAAACTTATAAAAAGTAGGAACATATGTTAACCACAGAGAAAATACCTTGGCCAAATAGGAAAATTTGTTAGCCAAAGGGGGAAAATATTGTCCAAGTGACGAAATACCCCGCAAAAAACTTAGGAAAAGTACGAAACTTTGTTAAGCAAGTATGAAAAGGTATCGACCAAACAGAGAAATATATCACCTAAACTTATAAAAAGTAAGAACATATGTTAACCAAATGGAAAATATCTTGGCCAAATAGGAAAATTTGTTAGCCAAATGGGGAAAATATTGTCCAAGTAACGAAATATCCCCCAACAAACTTAGGAAAAGTACGAAACTTTGTTAAGCAAGTATGAAAAGGTATCGACCAAACAGAGAAATATATCACCTAAACTTATAAAAAGTAAGAACATATGTTAACCAAACGGAAAATATCTTGGCCAAATAGGAAAATTTGTTAGCCAAATGGGGAAAATATTGTCCAAGTAACGAAATATCCCCCAACAAACTTAGGAAAAGTACGAAACTTTGTTAAGCAAGTATGAAAAGGTATCGACCAAACAGAGAAATATATCACCCAAACTTATAAAAAGTAGGAACATATGTTAACCAAATGGAAAATATCTTGGCCAAATAGGAAATATTGTTAGCCAAATAGAAAAAATATTGACCACGTAACGATATATCTTGTCCACACTTATGAAAAGTAGGGAAATTTGTTAGTCAAATGAGGAAAATATTGACCACGTAACGAAATACCCCCCAAAAAACTTAGGAAAAGTACGAAACTTTGTTAAGCAAGTATGAAAAGGTATCGGCCAAACAGAGAAATATATCACCCAAACTTATAAAAAGTAGGAACATATGTTAACCAAATGGAAAATATCTTGGCCAAATAGGAAAATTTGTTAGCCAAATAGAAAAAATATTGACCACGTAACGATATATCTTGTCCACACTTATGAAAAGTAGGGAAATTTGTTAGTCAAATGGGGAAAATATTGACCACGTAACGAAATACCCCCCAACAAACTTAGGAAAAGTACGAAACTTTGTTAAGCAAGTATGAAAAGGTATCGGCCAAACAGAGAAATATAACACCCAAACTTATGAAAAGTAGGAAACTTTGTTAGCCAAAGTGAAAAAACCTAGGTCAAGTAAGAAAATTCTGATAGCCAAATGTGAAAAGTGTCGGCCAAATACAGAAATTGCTCAACCAAACTTATAAAACGTAGGAAAATTGTTATTCAAACGGGAAAGCTATTGAACAACTAGGAAAATGTAATAGTCAAAGAAGAATAATATTGAACAAGTAATGAAATATATCATTCAAACTTATGAAAAGTAGGAAGCCTTGATAACCAAATGTGAAAAATATCACTCAAAGAGAGAAATAGCTCGCCCCAACGTATAAAAAGTAGGAAAATTGTCGGCCAAAGGGGAAAAAGTTAGACCAAATACAGAAATATCTCGACCAAACTTATAAAAATCTAGGAAAAAATAGTACCCAACACAACTAAAAGGCTGACTAAAGTTATAAATCCAAACTTATAAAAATAACCAAATAGGAAAACATATTGACCAAGTACAGACATATATCAATCAAACTTATAAACTTGTCGTCCAAAGTGATAAAAAACAAAGAAAGGCTGTCAGCCAGTCTAAGAAATAGGTATGGAAAAGTAAGTCGACCAAGACTACAGAAGTTATATTTTTATTTCCTTTTTTTTCTGAGCTTGGTCGACTTACTTTTCCATACATATTTCTTAGACTGGCTGACAGCCTTTCTTTGTTTTTTATCACTTTGGACGACAAGTTTATAAGTTTGATTGATATATGTCTGTACTTGGTCAATATGTTTTCCTATTTGGTTATTTTTATAAGTTTGGATTTATAACTTTAGTCAGCCTTTTAGTTGTGTTGGGTACTATTTTTTCCTAGATTTTTATAAGTTTGGTCGAGATATTTCTGTATTTGGTCTAACTTTTTCCCCTTTGGCCGACAATTTTCCTACTTTTTATACGTTGGGGCGAGCTATTTCTCTCTTTGAGTGATATTTTTCACATTTGGTTATCAAGGCTTCCTACTTTTCATAAGTTTGAATGATATATTTCATTACTTGTTCAATATTATTCTTCTTTGACTATTACATTTTCCTAGTTGTTCAATAGCTTTCCCGTTTGAATAACAATTTTCCTACGTTTTATAAGTTTGGTTGAACAATTTCTGTATTTGGCCGACACTTTTCACATTTGGCTATCAGAATTTTCTTACTTGACCTAGGTTTTTTCACTTTGGCTAACAAAGTTTCCTACTTTTCATAAGTTTGAGTGTTATATTTCTCTGTTTGGCCGATACCTTTTCATACTTGCTTAACAAAGTTTCGTACTTTACCTAAGTTTGTTGGGGGGTATTTCGTTACGTGGTCAATATTTTCCCCATTTGACTAACAAATTTCCCTACTTTTCATAAGTGTGGACAAGATACATCGTTACGTGGTCAATATTTTTTCTATTTGGCTAACAAATTTTCCTATTTGGCCAAGATATTTTCCATTTGGTTAACATATGTTCCTACTTTTTATAAGTTTGGGTGATATATTTCTCTGTTTGGTCGATACCTTTTCATACTTGCTTAACAAAGTTTCGTACTTTTCCTAAGTTTGTTGGGGGATATTTCGTTACTTGGACAATATTTTCCCCATTTGGCTAACAAATTTTCCTATTTGGCCAAGGTATTTTCTCTGTGGTTAACATATGTTCCTACTTTTTATAAGTTTGGGTGATATATTTCTCTACTTGGTCGATACCTTTTCATACTTGCTTAACAAAGTTTCGTACTTTTCCTAAGTTTGTTGGGGGATATTTCGTTACTTGGACAATATTTTCCCCATTTGGCTAACACATTTTCCTATTTGGCCAAGATATTTTCCATTTGGTTAACATATGTTCTTACTTTTTATAAGTTTAGGTGATATATTTCTCTGTTTGGTCGATACCTTTTCATACTTGCTTAACAAAGTTTCGTCCTTTTCATAAGTTTGGTTGGGGAATTTCGTTACTTGGTCAATCTTTTTTCTCCTTTGGCTAACAAATTTTCTTATTTGGCCAAGGTATTTTCCCTTTGGGTAACATATGTTCCTACTTTTTATAAGTTTGTGTGATATATTTCTCTACTTGGTTGATACCTTTTCATACTTGCTTAACAAAGTTTCGTACTTTTCCTAAGTTTGTTGGGGGATATTTCGTTACTTGGACAATCTTTTCCCCATTTGGCTAACAAATTTTCCTATTTGGCCAAGATATTTTCCATTTGGTTAACATATGTTCTTACTTTTTATAAGTTTAGGTGATATATTTCTCTGTTTGGTCGATACCTTTTCATACTTGCTTAACAAAGTTTCGTACTTTTCCTAAGTTTGTTGCGGGGTATTTCGTCACTTGGACAATATTTTCCCCCTTTGGCTAACAAATTTTCCTATTTGGCCAAGGTATTTTCTCTGTGGTTAACATATGTTCCTACTTTTTATAAGTTTGGGTGATATATTTCTCTACTTGGTCGATATCTTTTCATACTTGCTTAACAAAGTTTCGTACTTTTCCTAAGTTTGTTGGGGGATATTTCGTTACTTGGACAATATTTTCCCCATTTGGCTAAGATATTTTCCATTTGGTTAACATATGTTCCTACTTTTTATAAGTTTGGGTGATATATTTCTGTATTTGACCAATAATTTTAATATTTTGTCTAACATATTTTCTTATTTGACGGTTGAAGTGGTACATAGAACGTGTATTTTTGTCTGGTTGTGAAGTGTGGCACTGAGCAGGTACACTGACAAATAACATATATTGGTCTTGGAAATGGTTTTCTGGAGAAAGATGTAAAGACACTATGGACACATAGAAAGGAAATGAAAGTGTGGCTATCTAATTTGATACGTGATAACGTCGCTGATTATGACGGCGGACATGTGACCTGTCATGTTACGTGCATTGCCTAAGGTTGAATCGGGGCAGTTTGTTGTGTTGATGCTCGGGTGTCCTTTGGTGTAACCGGATAACACTAGGACTACACGGTTATAGAAAAGAGAGAGAGAAGGGGGTGACCATTTTACCCTTCGGATGCAGTGGTGATGATGCAGTGTATTCACTCCTATACACTGTGATCATCATACGTTAGGTTCCCTGACTCGACAACCTATAGGACACCCTTTTTCTATAGTTTCCCTCTTAACCACGTGTCTCAGATGTCCCATTACCCCTGTGACCGGATGTGACACCATATTTGACCAGTTTTAGTGAATGAGACGTAGTTTGGTTGTAGCAATTACCCATGTGTGATAGGGTGCGACGCCATCTTTGACCAGATGTAACTATTGTCCATGTGTGTTGACTGTACCACTAGGTGCTATTGATCAATACAAAATCAGTGCTCGAGGCGATTCTGTCAGGGAAATTGCCGCTAGTAAGGACATTACTTTCTGAACTTAGCAGTCGGCATAACGTCTTGATCATTTCATCGATCACTTTAACCATCATCATGTCACTACACATACCATACCCTACAATTTAAGTGATCCTTCGACCACTTGATCACTACTTCACCAGTACTTGACCACTATTTGACTATGTCCTTACTTATTTTACCATCACCGTTTCACTACACGTACCATACCCTATAATTTAAGTGGTCATTCGACTACTTTACCACTACTTGACCACTATTTGAGCACCCCTTGACCAACTCTTGATCATCACCATGTCACCATACCTACTTTCACCGACAATTTAAGTAGTCATTCGACCATTTACCACTACTTGGCCACCACTTGACCATTGCTTGACCACTAATTTACCACCCTTTAATCACCACCATATCATTATAACCACTTTTCCCTAAAATTTTCCTTACTTGACCACCACTTGACCACTGCTTGACCACTAATTTACCACTAATACCTGGTACCCACCCCTTACCACCGAATGATACTACACTATATCCATTACAATCAGCGATCTTTAGCTTTCAAGGTTTCATTTGGAACACGTGTTATGTTAGTGAATAAGCTACTATGAACATCTACATAGCACTAATAACCACCCTTATCAACTAATTTCACTAACCCATACCCACTACTATCCCCACCGCACCTATTCCTTCTATTCGTACTATTGTACACCACCAATGCGCTAACAGTTCAAAATATTTTAACACACCACTCACCCACGTTTTTACAACCCTTTACTTAATGACTTTTCCGTATGCACCCCCTCCACGTCTGTTATGAACCGACCACCGTCACACCCGCCGGAGATTTTCCCACACTTGCCGACGTATAACTCCCCGGTACTACGTTCCAGAATTTTCCACTATGCCGCTACTTATTTAATATGCATTGTATTGTTTATACATGCTTTAATAAAAATTATTATATACCTGATAGTGTTTAAACCCGAACCGCCTAGTCTCACCCCACGCGCCCACCCCCTCGCCACCACGCCGCACCCCGTCGTTATTTATTTTTATTTTTATTTATTTTATTGTAGTTTTTATTAATTAATTAAAATTTTTATACACCCACTCAATAGTTATCTGCCCATAGAAACATAAAATCTTAGAATTATCTCCCTTAGATGTGACCCAGATATCACCCCTTACCCCACCCAACTATATGACCGAGGGGGAGTGAAAATCAGCCGAGGTCAAGGTCAATTGCCGGAGGCTCCGGCAAATGATACCCGAAACGTGCATTGTATACTACTTATCACTGCACTCGGGGGATTCCCGTAAGCGCTCAGACTTCATCTTCAACAGCCAGCGTAGAATTCCAATACTAATGATTGCCATATAGCACTTCAGAAGGAGTGATAGAATTATAATGGAGAAAGAATATGTAAAGTAATCTCGAAGCAATAGATAGGAAAAGTCGCCAAGTGACGTGAGAAGGTAGAAAACGTCACAGCGTAATAGCTTTAGCAACCAAGGAGTTGAACTTGGGCTGGCAGCACGGAAGGCGGCATGAAACTATCAAGGAGAAGATATTGTCAACAATCCTTCAGGAGATGGCAGTGGTAGCTGAGAAACACTTGGTAGAAGAGCTAGACCATTAAGGCATTACTCCTTTCAGTCAGGACAAACAGCTGGCCATGAGTGTGTGAACCAGGACTCGGCGAGAATGGCCAAGGTGACAGAGCGGTCAACTGACAGGAGGCATTGTAACCGACACTAGGTGGTGAGGCATTGTCTTTGGATTTGAACGTACGTGTTCAGCGGTGTGATTATGTTTATTTGTACGATACAGGCCCTTCCGGTAGTACGGGAACGGTACCACCATTATTATTATTATTATTATTATTATTATTATTATTATTATTATTATTATTATTATTATTGATTGATTGATATTATAACAAGCTGTTCGACGGAAATAAATATTGAAATACCAGACATGTCAGCCGGCTTCTAGTTGTCGAAGTTCGTTGGACGTTGCTTCCGTATTCTGCTCATTTGGTTTTACCTTGACAGCGAGCTGCAGAGGATTATTATTGTTATTATTATTATGTTGGTCAATCACCATTTGGCAATGATACCCGTTGCAGTCTGATTATTTGTCCTTTACCTCTGAGTGACGACTGTCGATCAGATCCTCTGACCACGTTTTTCTGTTGCATTCTCTCTAGACCCTGATAGTCCATCTGTTCTTCTGCATTAATCACATTCTCCCATAGAGCTTTCATCACATCTTCTTTATCAAGCATCTAATCAACCCTTAATGATGCGGCACCAGCCAATCTGTCTGCCTGTTCATTTCCAACCACACCACAGTGTCTTGGAGAAAAGATCCAGCACAACCTGCGACCTCTGAATAGATGCATGCCATTCTGCACGAAGCATGCCGGTCTTCACCTTTGTCAGCATACTTTGTTAATTTCGTGTGGAATACTTTTACATCTGTCCGCGGTTGTCTGTAGCGTAAACTGCATGTTCGGAACGATGGCGACCGGCTGTTGCTGAATTGACTAGTTCGCCTTTTCGGTTCACGGGTGCATTTTTCAGGAGACTCATGGGAGTCGTCGCTGGAGCTACGGATTTTGTGCTTTGTGCGGCGCTTTTGGCGGGTCGCCCTGCGGGAAGAGACCGAGTCATATCGGATAAAACCCGAGTCAATGAAGTCTTTCTGGTGACTGCCATTTCCATCAACGATGAACTGTATTTTACGTGGAGGACTTTTGTGTTGGCATTCTGGCGGCATTATGCACGGTGTACCTGTCCGGGCTGTTGACTTGTTGAGGCTCCTGTCTTTTCCACTTTTCACATTGGACAGTTGGGAGCAATTTGTGTGATATTCACTGTCACAGGAACGGAGCATAATGGGGACGACCCGTTGCCGTGAAGTTGGAACCGTGACTAACTAACTAACTAACTTTGTGAATCAGTTACAATGACCACATACAGTGTGTTTTCCAACCAGCGGAAAGTTGCAGTAACCGCCTCCACCTCCATTCTCCATTGACGTGCCTGGAATGCCACGCAAACGCCGGACACCTCAGAAACCAACAACGGGGACGACCCGTTGACGTGAAGTTGAAACCGTGACTAACTAACTTTGTGAATCAGTTACAATGACCACATACAGTGTGTTTTCCAACCAGCGGAAAGCTGCAGTAACCGCCTCCACCTCCATTCTCCATTGACGTGCCTGGAATGCCACGCAAATGCCGGACACCTCAGAAACCAACAACGGGCTACATCTACCAGGCCACCTCTCATTATTTAAATCATAAACTATAGCACAAATCATGGCATTCTTCTTCTTCTTTTTCCTCCACTTCTTCCTCCTATTCTCCCTCCTCTTCTTCCTCTTTCTCCTCGTCATCCATCCTCTTCCTTCTTCTTTCTTCTTCTTCTTCCTTCTTCTTTATTCCTTCTTCTTTATCCGTATTCCTTCTTCTTGTTATTCTTCCTTCTTCTTTATTTCTTCTTCTTGTTTATTCGTTCTTCTTCTTCTTGCTTCTTCTTTATTCCTTCTTCTTCTTCCTTATTACTTCTTCTTTTTTCTTCTTCCTTCTTCTTTATTTCTTCTTCTTGTTTATTCTTTCTTCTTCTTCTTCTTCTTCTTCTTCTTCTTCTTCTTCTTCTTCTTCTTCTTCTTCTTCTTCTTCTTCTTCTTCTTCTTCTTCTTCTTCGTTTGCGTACATCCGGAGTTTATTGTTTTCGGACGTGATTGTGTTGTGCCTGTTAAAAGCAGAGCTGCGTTCTTGCGCCGCTAGGCCGACACATCCGACTTCGGCGGGCATTTGTTGACCGGGTTAACCTTCCCGGGGGTCTCCCATACTATAAACTGTCTGTAGTGGACTTAACATTTTACCAGGGCATTGGTGTACACAGCCAACCTTTACAACTGCAACTGAATATTTAACGTGCGCAAACTGTACCCAAATCTCCCTATTTTTACCCTTGTCCTAGAAGAATGG
This sequence comes from Cepaea nemoralis, assembly GCA_014155875.1. Classification (NCBI taxonomy): domain Eukaryota; kingdom Metazoa; phylum Mollusca; class Gastropoda; order Stylommatophora; family Helicidae; genus Cepaea; species Cepaea nemoralis. The sequence goes on from JACEFZ010011380.1 coordinate 661,410, forward strand.
GCAACAGATAATTTCTTCAGTTTGGAACCTAAACACTCTGAGATATAGACAGGAGCCCTGCCACCCCGACACCAGCATTATCATTAGCAGTATCATGATAATCATATTCAGCATCATCTTCATTATCATTATCATCGTCATCACTATAATTATCATCACCATCATCATCATCACCATCATCATCATCATCATCATCATCATCATCATCATCATCATCATCATCATCATTATAATTGTAATCATCATCATCATCATCATCATCATCATCATCATCATTATAATTGTAATCATCTTCATGTTTAATCTCCTCATGAGGCAGCGAGGAGTAACGATTGGATCTGGCCGACGCTCGACGCTCAGAGGAAAGGCGAGACGGACATATAATCAGATTGCTACCGGAACTATTGATGTTGGAACTCTTCGCTGGCTGCTGAGAATGGGGATGGACGCTTATGGCGTCTTCCCCCAATGCTGTGATGTCGGTTCCTAAATCAATCAATCAATCTCCGCAATGAAGATTTTAGGGGGCCTCCAACCCCCCCCCCCTCCCCCAACCCCACCCCGCCTTTTTTTCCAACCTGTCCATCTCCATCTAAATGCCAGTGCAGTATTTGCCTAGAAATCAGGTACACATGCTCTTGCAGCCAGGCACTGTCGTCAGTTGGAGGTGACAGGTTCGAACCCCGGCCAGATACTTACAGCTTTCAATGTTTATGTTGTCCAGTGTGTCCTACAATCTCTACTTCCCTGTTCTCCTTCTATGAGAGCCAAGCAATACTTGTAGATGTATGTATTAGCTGCATTAGTAGCCTCAAGATTTCCCCAATTGATATTTTCTATGAAGTAAAGTTTGGCAGGCATTCAGATGTGTTATTTCGTCCGTGTTTTCGTTTTTTGCTGTCAAAATCAATGTCAAAGCTAAATACATAATATGCTTTGACATTTGTCCATTTTTAAACTCGTTCATGTCAGAAGGAAGCGCAGGTGATTGCTGTCTGGGAGATGTGGCGGACTGGCTGGGGTGTCAGCCCGCCCGCTGGCAAGTAGGCACGCATAAATTCATGACGTGTCAACACAGCTGACAATTGCAGTGAGAATAAAAACGTATTAGAGTGCAATTTAGAGTATTAAAGAATATTACAGAGTATTAAATAGTATTAACGTTTATTAAAGTGCTACTTAGAGTCTTTTTGATGGATTGTCAGCACAGTTTAATTTGAGTGCACCTTTAATGTGGGGTATACAACTGTCGAGATGACAGATTGACAGCATTAACATCAGCTAAGTGAACTTTATATATATATATATATATATATATATATATATATATATATATATATATATATATATATATATATATATATATATATATATATATATATATATAAATATATATATATAATATTGTGTCAGTGTCTGTCTTTGTTTGTGTGCTGACGAATGTTCTAGCCGCAACGTCCATTTTTCCACCTGTGACTGTTATAGTCAAGTCCTCTTCTTTTCGTTTATGTTTATTTACTGACTGTATAAAGCAAGTACTGTTGCGTTGTATTCGATGGTAGGAGGCGTCGGTCGTTCAGAGAGCAAACTACTGAACAAATATTGCCTAATATTTCACAAACAACCAATAAATACTGAGGTTGATTGCAACCTCCTGTAAGAACCCACAACTATCGTGTGCATGTGAAACCTGGACAGGAAACAGGCAAGCTGAGATTTAACAGATGTCAGCAGTATTTTCTTACATACTATTAAGTCAGCGAAATTCGTAACCCCGCATACCGCGTTCGAAACACTGCTGCAGGCGATTTGGAAGCTGACTGCCTTACGGTGCTTTTCCTACAATGATAAGAGTGCCGGTAGTTGAGAAAGCAATGGCACACTACTGAACGTAAACTTGCCAAGAAATCACAAACGTCCCAGAAATGCTGGAGTTGACAGCGACGTCCTGTGAATGATGTGCAACTAACTTGAAAAGTCAGCGTTGGCGTACACAGCAAACAGGATTGAGAAAACACTGGGAGAGGAGGCGGGGCCATAACTGACATCTGCACCTAGCAGGACTTTGGAGATTACGGCCGCCCCCAGAGCTCTCGCATGGGTAGCAGGACAGAACTTCACACACAACACACATACATACACACGCACGCACACAAACACACACATACACGAGCACACACACACACACAAACACACACACAACACACATACATACACACGCACGCACACAAACACACACACACACGCACGAACAAACACACACACAAACACACAAACAACACAAACAAACACATGCACAAACAAACACACACACACACGCACAAACAACACACACACACGAACAAACACACTAACACACACTTACAAACACCACACACGATCATCTCACCAGACTATGGGAGCAGGACAAGTCGTCACACACACAGACACACACACACACACACACACACACACACACACACACACTGTCAGATTACGACCGGCGGTGAATGGGTAGACAGGGTTCGGCAGTCCAGGCCTGACATCACGTACCTGATTGCACGCACATGGACACGCCGGCAATGAGCGCGAGGACCAGCTGGCAAACGATGCACCAATACCCGCAGGAAGAAGCATGGACAGGGCCGAGACTGTCAAGCCAGTATGGACACAAGCTGGCAGATAGTGACGCGTCGCTAACGATGGTTCAGTTACGCGATTTGCGAGTGAAGCCTGACCAAGCACGTCGATGTTGGTAATCATGACAACTGGCTTTCAGTCGAAGCTCCGGTACGTTCAGTCTGAATGTTTCTAACATGAGTGGGTGACACACAAGGCTACCACACCTACTGGGTCTACTGTCCAACCCACGGCATGCGTGACAAGCGTGACACGCGGAATGATTTTCAATGGCATGCAGAGTGTATTGAAATACTATATAATAGCACACAAACGGAATTTTTAATTAAATAGAAGCAAATAATTCCTGTAAAGCGATCGAATTTTATATTCATTCACACTGGAAAGTTGTGAAATATTGGAGGTGAAATGTTTAATTCGGTGCAAATTGAGTGTATGTGAATCAACAATAACTGGCCACGATGAACTATTTCCGCCTTGTCCTTTCCCTCTGGGAAATCTGGCAGCCATCACAATTACAATTAAATTATAACTGGACATGTATGTCAGACAGCGTGTAACTCCGCCCAGAATGATCTGTGTGTTGTCTTGTTACAGCATGCTCGCCACTGTACTCAGGGCACCGTGCACATACATTCAACCTGACTCAAATTATATGCTGTGTGTATGTATGTGTGTGCGTGTTGCACGTGCTAATTATCCCTGCCACGCGCTATTTGTGTCTCCCCTTTTGGGACTTTTGAGCTGAAACGTTGCAGACAAGTCCCTAGAATATCCCGGCCCGAGAGGACGACAAGTGCAGAAATTCTAGCAGATCTGAGCGTGGAAGAGACCAGGCCCGTACACAGTGTCGTGTCTGGGAAAGGGATATGCCTTGGTCACGTGACACGCCACAGAGGCTCGGGGAGAACAGGGATGGGGGGGGGGGGGCGCTGGTAGTACAGGCTGGGGTTGATCAGCGCATACACGACCTGCTCTGTACCAGTTTCAACTACTAGGGATTTTAAGCCGCAGGCTGCAGACTGTACCTTGCACGTTTGTACCTTGTAAGTTTGTACCGTGTACGTTTTTTACCTTGTACGTTTTTACATTGTACATTTGTACATTGTACGTTTTGTACCTTATACGTTTGTACCTTGTACTGTACAGACTACACCTTGTACGTTTGTACCTTGTACTGTTCAGACTGTACCTTGTATGTTTGTACCTTGTACTGTTCAGACTGTACCTTGTATGTTTGTACCTTGTACTGTTCAGACTGTACCTTGTATGTTTGTACCTTGTATTGTTCAGACTGTACCTTGTATGTTTGTACCTTGTATTGTTCAGACTGTACCTTGTATGTTTGTACCTTGTACTGTTCAGACTGTACCTTGTATGTTTGTACCTTGTATTGTACAGACTGTACCTTGTACGTTTGTACCTTGTACTGTTCAGACTGTACCTTGTACGTTTGTACCTTGCATTGTACAGACTGTACCTTGTACGTTTGTACCTTGTACTGTTCAGACTGTATCTTGTATGTTTGTACCTTGTACTGTTCAGACTGTACCTTGTATGTTTGTACCTTGCATGGTACAGACTGTACCTTGTACGTTTGTACCTTGTACTGTTCAGACTGTACCTTGTACGTTTGTACCTTGCATTGTACAGACTGTACCTTGTACGTTTGTACCTTGTGCTGTTCAGACTGTACCTTGTACGTTTGTACCTTGCATTGTACAGACTGTATCTTGTAAGTTTGTACCTTGTACTGTGCAGACTGTACCTTGTACGTTTGTACCTTGTGCTGTTCAGACTGTACCTTGTACGTTTGTACCTTGCATTGTACAGACTGTATCTTGTAAGTTTGTACCTTGTACTGTGCAGACTGTACCTTGTACGTTTGTACCTTGTGCTGTTCAGACTGTACCTTGTACGTTTGTACCTTGCATTGTACAGACTGTATCTTGTAAGTTTGTACCTTGTACTGTGCAGACTGTACCTTGTACGTTTGTACCTTGTGCTGTTCAGACTGTACCTTGTATGTTTGTACCGTGCATTGTACAGACTGTATCTTGTAAGTTTGTACCCTGTACTGTGCAGACTGTACCTTGTACGTTTGTACCTTGTGCTGTTCAGACTGTACCTTGTATGTTTGTACCGTGCATTGTACAGACTGTATCTTGTAAGTTTGTACCTTGTACTGTGCAGACTGTACCTTGTACGTTTGTACCTTGTGCTGTTCAGACTGTACCTTGTATGTTTGTACCGTGCATTGTACAGACTGTATCTTGTAAGTTTGTACCTTGTACTGTGCAGACTGTACCTTGTACGTTTTGTACCTCATCCGAGAAGGTTATGTGTCCAGTCAACCGCCCCGGGACAAGGTGGGTGCGTCATATCTTTGAGTTCTTTGTATTTAGTAAATCCGTGCACGGCATCATTTGGGACCAGGAGTTTTTGAGTTAGAAGAATACTGAACACCCCTGAGTCATTCAGTCCTCGACTGTATTGACAACAACAAAACTTTATTTTCTAAGGGTTAAGAATTGGGCACTGCAGGCCCGTCTTACATTCTGCCCTTCTATAACTCTCTTTCATACATTATATCATTCACCCATCATTCAAGGCTAACTGAAAACGGCAACAATATAAAAGGATATGCATTATAAAGGCATGGGGAAAATGAAAAATCAATACTACACGACTCAGTAATAATAGTAATGACAGGTGTGGCGGCACTTGTTATTTTGTATGATGAAAATATTGGCCTACGAAAAAGGGACTGGCTGTTACACTAGGGTTTATTATTATTATTATTATTATTATTATTATTATTATTATTATTATTATTATTATTATTATTATTATTTCTATGACAAGATTTTAGACACCTCTAGAGCAGCTATATGGGTCTTTTAGAAGACCTTGCGTACATAATAAATGAAGCATCAGAACAGAAACAAAGTGTGGTATATGTCAGTAGTTGGTGTACTACTCACCGTAATGTAAGTTGTTGAAAGGGCTCCACAGACCTACCACACAAAAGCCGTACAGAACCCTGGACATGGCCTGACAGTAAATTATCCCTTGTCTGGCTCCACTCGTCGATACAGCTCCTGGGTCCTGGCACAGCAATCTGGGGGAGAAAGAGGCCGGATGTTTTAGCTTCTTGTTTCTGGTGTGGTGCGGTGTGGTGAAGATGATTGCGGAATGTGGTTTATGTTTCTCTGATTTATAACTGTGACTGTGTTAAATTGGTTCTTCAATATCGTGGTTGCTTCTTTCCGTGAACATTCTATTTACAATCTATGGTATCTATCATGGGATTGGTTTTATATGTGTTATCTATAACTGTGATTAATTTCTATTTGTTACGCCTGTAAATATGTCCTATATTAATCCAAAATATTACGTCCTATTAATTATGTCTAGTGATGTGATAACGTCCTGTTATATATTATATGTATAAATGTGCTTACGTACTATATATTATATCTATTCTATATATTATGTCTAATTTATGATTATGTCCTATATATGTTGTCTATAAATGTGATTACGTCATATGTATTTTGTCTATAGACGTAATTACGTTCTTTATTTGAGGGGCTGAGTGGTCTCGAGGTATGATGACCGGCTCGAGTGCTGGAGGTCCCGGGTTCAAGCCCTGGTGAGGGCGGGAGTTTTTCACATGGACTTCTAGTAACAAAATTGCCCCTGGTAGTGAGATTGGGCTCCCATGATTATTGTTGCGCACGTAAAAAATCTCCTAGCAGTTGGAAATCGAAAAAAAGAATAGCCTAACGCAAAATTACGAGTTAAAAATCGACCCAAAGTATTTCAGGATTCTCGCCGGTGCTACGAGTTCGTGCACTGAGCTGAGATTCTCCGAACTCAGACGTGAGTTAGGAGTAGAACGGAGCACCTGTAGGTTACATCCGTGTGTCGTGATGTTGATCCGTCGACTAAACTAAACTAAACTAAACTAAACTTTCTATATGTTAAGTCTATATATGTGATTATCTCGGATATATTCTATCTATAATTGTGACTATTTCCTATTTATTTTCTCTATCAATGTAATTACGTCCCAAAGACTATGCCTATAAATGTGATTACTTCCTATATATTATTATGTATATAAATGTGATATTCGTTCTATATATTCTGTCTATAACTTTGATTACGTCTATATATGTTGTCTATAAATGTGATTAAGTCCTATATATTCTATTTGTAAATGTGATTACGTTGTGTCTCTAACTGTGACAGCGTCCGATTTATTCTGCCTAATTAATATTTTCGTTCTACAGCGAGCATATATACAGAGATCTATATAGAAAAAAATGCCAGGAGTTGCGATTGGTGGTCATAATATAACGACACCGACTTGATAGCATGCCAGAAGGAACTATATGATATGATAGCTACACTGGTTGAAGAACGAGAAAAACAAATTGGGCCTTAGCTTGAATAATAGAAAAACAGAAGTCATGGTGGTATCAAAGAAACAGATCATGGGTAAATATACAATTAAAGTAAATGCTTGTTAATTTGGGGTCAATACAGAAATTCACGTATCTGGCACATAGATAACATCAGATAGAAGATACATCACAGAGATAAAGAACAGAAATAGGACAAGCAAAAACTGCATTCTATCAAATGAAGAACACCGTATGCAATAAATCCCTGTCAATGGAAATAAGAAAAAGAAGTGTCGCATGTGACGGAGCGAGGAGATGAACACGGGGCTGTGAATCCTGGACAATGAGTAAACAGTAATAACATCTCTTGTCAGCTCCAAGATGTGCTTGTACAGAAGAATGCTCAACATTTCTTGTCAGCTCCAAGATGTGGTTGTACAGGAGAATGCTCAACATTTCTTGGACAACCGAAATGAGTGATCTAAATGTTTTAATTGAGGCTACACAAGGACATCGTATTATAAACATCGGAATGAGGCTTTCACACACACACACACACACACACACACACACACACACACACACACCACACACACACACGCACACATCGTAATATAACCATGAGAATGGCACAGTCATTATTGTTTGGCCACACCATGAGAAGAGGGGAACAGGGACGTGTTGTGGCAACATTTGTTGCTTATCCTTTACAGGATGTAACAATCAACCCCATCATTTTTGGCTCAACATTTCTTGGACAGCCGAAATGAGTGATCTAAATGTTTTAATTGAGGCTACACAAGGACATCGTATTATAAACATCGGAATGAGGCTTTCACACACACACACACACACACACACACACACACACACACCACACACACACACGCACACATCGTAATATAACCATGAGAATGGCACAGTCATTATTGTTTGGCCACACCATGAGAAGAGGGGAACAGGGACGTGTTGTGGCAACATTTGTTGCTTATCCTTTACAGGATGTAACAATCAACCCCATCATTTTTGGCTCAACATTTCTTGGACAGCCGAAATGAGTGATCTAAATGTTTTAATTGAGGCTACACAAGGACATCGTATTATAAACATCGGAATGAGGCTTTCACACACACACACACACACACACACACACACACACACACACACACACACCACACACACACACACACATCGTAATATAACCATGAGAATGGCACAGTCATTATTGTTTGGCCACACCATGAGAAGAGGGGAACAGGGACATGTTGTGGCAACATTTGTTGCTTATCCTTTACAGGATGTAACAATCAACCCCATCATTTTTGGCTGTTCGTGATTCCAGGGCAAGTTTACGTTCAGTAGTTTGCCATTGCTTTCTGATTACGGAACCACAGACGCAGTTAGTAATCCCACTTACCCGCGTTCGAAACACAGCTACGGGCGATTTGGCAGCAGACAGCCTTGCGTTGATTTTTTTACGAAATGGTATGGGTGCCGGTCGCTAAGAAAGCAATGTCAGACTACTGAATGTAAACTTGCCAAGAGATCACAACAGCTTTGACTGGGACGTTCTGTAAAGGATATGCAACTAACTTTTTTATTAAGTGATTATGTTTTACGTACATGTTATGTGATTACGTCCTATTTGCTTTTTCTATACATGTGATGCCGGCTTCGTGGCTTAGAGGTTATGACTTTTCTCCGTAATCTCGTATACTCTCGTGGGTAACGTGATGACGGTGAGAATCAGCAGTGGTTCGAATCGCATCGGTAACTTACGGGGTATGTGAGCCGGCCGCTCAGAAAGCAATGGCGAACTACTGAGCGTAATCTTGCCAAGAAATCAACATACAGCTGAAAGATGCTGGTGTTGACAGCGATGTCCTGTAAAGGATATGCAAAAAAAAAAAAAAAAAAAAACAAACAAACATGTGATTACGTTTTATATATTATTTCTATAACTGATCATGGTATTATATTATTTATATTATTTTGATTACGTTCTTTATATTTTTATGATAACTACGATTACGTACTACGAGAGTAAGCCACTTGATCACAGAGAAAACCATCTGAGATGGGAGCTTGAAAACCATTTATTATTGTACTTACATCTCTCCTTATTTCTCAACATAATTTCAGCAAACATTAATGCATGTATCCCATCGTGTTATCAGTCCCGTAATACCTTTCCTCATCCACGTTCGCACCTCATGCTCAAGTTCTTCGTCATCAGCACATCGTTTCCCGATAGTCGTACACCGCTTTACGCGACAAACACTCGTCTGTTTGTCTATCTCACCAGCCTACCTATCTTGTCTGTCTGTCTATCAGTCTCGTCGGTCTATCTATCTTATCTGCCTATCTATCATTCTCGTCGGTCTACTTATCTTGTCTGCTTATCTATAAGTCTCGTCGGTCTACCTAAATCGTCAGTCTGTCCACCCTGTCTGCCTGTCTACCTCGCCTGTCTTCCACTCTCCGGTATAAAGACAAAGAAAATGACTGGAAATATATTTAGTCAAAATAGTAATATTAATAATCATCATAAAGACCTCAAGGCGTGAATGATACTACATTAGGCCATAGTTTATCCCATATGATTCGGTCTCTTTCCCACAGAACACGAACTCCGTAGCTTCAGCGACGACCCCAGGAGTCTCCGAGAAGACTGCACTCGTAAACCGCCTTACGGTGTCCAGAAACGAACTCACAGCCCTCAGCGCGAGAGGCAGGCGATTTAACCACTTCACGCATTGACCCTGATGAACACCTAATATAACAGTGTGACCTGTTATAGTGGTTACATGGCATTATAGGGCTAGCTGATGCGCAACGTCAAGATTAGTTAGTAAGCAGTGCACGGGTGAGCACCGTGATTTTGGGTTTGCACTGAGCGTGTCGTAGGGTAACAAGTTAGTTACCAGACAGAAGCCGTTGTACCATCAGCCAGATAAGCAGCATACTTGGTTCCATCATGATTGAATTTGAGCATGCTTCAGTTTGTAAACTAAGAAATCACTGTCTTTTGTATACCACTGCCCTTTTGGTATGGAACAACAATAAACAACAGAACTTATATTGCTGAGTTTGCTTCACGTCATTTTAATCAGAAGTTGACGTTGGAAATTGTATCTTCTATACGACACGGCTTCCCTTGGTCCCCCTGCTACTCTGCTATATTAACTGCACAATAAATCTGTCTGTGTGAGTGTTCCGTAACCTTGTTACAATAAATCTGTCTGTGTGAGTGTTCCGTAACCTTGTTACAATAAATCTGTCTGTGTGAGTGTTCCGTAACCTTGTTACAATAAATCTGTCTGTGTGAGTGTTCCGTAACCTTGTTACAATAAATCTGTCTGTGTGAGTGTTCCGTAACCTTGTTACAATAAATCTGTCTGTGTGAGTGTTCCGTAACCTTGTTACTAAACAAGACAATCAAGATGGTTGCAATGTTTGCCGGACTATGCAGTGCTGCCCCGTAGGGCGGGACAGAAATCGGAAACCTGCGACAGATTTGGCAGTGGGCAGGTATTCTACCCATCAACCACGTGAGCGGCCTAGAGTGACATGTCACATTAACTGTCAACGTGTCAACAAATAATCTCCCTGGTTTCGCCCGGCAAGATCCAGGCTCGAGATGTGAGTAGCAGACACGGCTAATCTAGAAAACATTAATTGGGAGGTCGTTCCATGACCAAACTGCTACACAGCTTCACGAACACGCCACTTCAAGCTGCATCTAGCTCCGTGCCTTTCCAGCAACTCATTCTGGGGACATTTCTGAGATGGTTTCCCCTTGACTTTCAAGTATATTTCATCACGTGCCCTGCCAGCTGGCGTGGGCGTCATGTGTCTCTACATTTCTCTTTCTTTGGTGTTCTGGATAAACTCTGTTGATGGTATTCCTCCATGCCGTGGTCTCAGTCCATCCAGTATTATTTCTCTTGGTATGCCTCCGCCCCTCTTTCCCTTGACTTTCACGCCCATTTATGAAATAAAATAAACAACTAAATTTGTCACCAGTTTTCTGTTATGGGTCTCTGACGTTTTAAGACCCAAGCACGTTGTAGAATTGAGTGCACGGAGGTCAGCCTTTGCCTCTCATATCGAACGAGGAGATAGGCATTCACCCGTCGTCCGAGGACCCCCATGCCATTGTCAGAGAAACATCCTAACCGTAACACCAATATTCCAGGTTTTATGAGATCTGCATGTAACACTTGGTCTATTGTGGGTGGCTTTCTAATCGTTCGAGGTTTACCAGGGCAGTGACCGACAACTGCCTAGTCTGTACGAAATCCGGTTGTCAAGTAATCTTATCTTGAGGAATTTGCACGCGGGACCTCCTTTTTCGCTCTTAACTGAGGAGGATAGATCCCCATCCATCATTGCCTAGGGTTAGAAGTATGAACGAAAGAATTTTATTTTCAAAGGGAAACACATTGGGTACACAGACCCGTGTTACATTCTGCCATTCCAACCACTCATGTGTGACACATCACTTATATGTTTTGTATTATGCATTTTACTGTCACTACTAAACAACAACAAAAGCCTTTGTTGATATGTGATAAATGCAAGAGGAAACGATGGACTGATGACCTGAGACTACGAATACCACCATGTATGGGGCAAGCACCAAAGCTTACTTCCGATGACGCTTCTAAAGCTGGTGCTAAAAGACAACACATTGTTAGAGGAAAGAAGAAACTTTACCTAATGCCAAGCTTGAAATTAACAAACAAACAAACGCAGCATTTACTGCAATCGAGAATAGTCAAAATATTTATAAAGACCGTATGGCAGGAGTGAAAGAACTAATCATCGTTTCAAAGATGATGTGCATTTAATCCGTAAACCTATTGGTGTTAAGTGTTCCCAGCATATCCTTTTCTCTAAACTCACAGTAAGACAAGAATTAATCGATAGCAGCAGCGACAGAATATTGACTGACCCAACTCGAACAAATAAACTTCACAATTCCAGAAAACTAATGGCGTCCAAAATGGCGGAAACCGGCTGCTAATATCCAACTGTTATTGTTTCATTCTTGTGCTAGCGGCAGGCCACTCTGGCAGACTGCGAGTCAACAGTTACGCTTATCAACAGGTTCGTTTGGGCACTTCAGGGAAGATAATCCTGTTTGAGACATTAGGGAGGTCTTCACAGTCAATGACATGGACATATGTGATGTTTCTTTCTTTCTGGAGCTTCTATTTATCATAATATGTACTTGTGGTGGTTCCGTCTACTCCTCATTATTCTCCGTCTTCTGATGTTGCTGTTTCTTCTTCTTCTTCTTCTTCTTCTTCTTCTTCTTCTTCTTCTTCTTCTTCTTCTTCTTCTTCTTCTTCTTCTTCTTCTTCTTCTTCTTCTTCCCTCTCTTCCTATTCTTTCTCCTCTTCCTATCCCGCCTTTTTCCTCTTGGCCCTCTTGTCATCAAACTGATGGATGGATGGATTCATGGAAAAATGAATGGATAGGTGGATGATTGGATGGATGGATGAATTAGTGAATTCATGGATGAAAGTGTGGACGAATAACTGAATGGATGGATTGGTGTGTGTGTGTGTGTGTGTGTGTGTGTGTGTGTGTGTGTCTGTGTGTGTGTTTGTGGGTATGTGGATGTGCGCGTGTGTGTAAATCTATCACACTCTATCATGACCAACTTAGGCTAAAGTCACCGGCCTGTAGGTGTGTGTGTATGTGTACCTGTATATGTGTACCTATATATGTAAAGAGTTTGAGCACCATAAAGATCTGTATGTTAGCTCACAGGGCTCTCTCAACCCTCACAGTTCTCACTGTCTCTCTCTCTCTCTCTCTCTCTCTCTCTCTCTCTCTGTCTGTGTCTCTCTCTTTGGTTCTGTCTGTCTGTCTGTCTTTCTCTCTCTCTGTGTCTCTTTCTGTGTCTCTATTTCTGTCTCTGTTTGCCTCTGTATGTATCTCTCTGTCTCTTTCGGTGTCTCTCTTTCTGTTTATCTGTCTGTCTGTGACTAATTTTTCTCTCTCTCTTTATGTCTCTGGCTGTCTCACTGTCTCTCCGCCTCTCTCTGTCTCTGTCCCTCTCTGTCTTCTCTGTCGCTCTGTGTATCTCTCTGTGCCTTTGTCTGTCTCTGTCTCTCTGTCTCTCTCCCTGTCTCTTTCTGTGTCGCTATCTCTCTGTCTGTATCTCTCCGTTCATCTCTGTCTCTCTATGTGTCTCTTTCTGTCTGTGTCTGTGTCACTGTCTCTCTCTTCCTATCTCATTCTCTCTTTTTATCTTTGTCTCTCTATGCCTCTCTCTGTCTCTATGCCCCTCCCTGACTCTCTCTCTCTGTATGTCTTCGATGTCTCTCTCTGTCTGTCGCTGTCTGTCTATCTTTGTCTCTGTCTGTCTCTGTCTCGCTTTCTGTCTCTCTCTCTGGCTGTCTCTCTTTCTGTCTCTCTCTCTCTCTGTCTGTGCCTCTCTCTGTCTGTGCCTCTCTTGGTCTGTCTCTGTATGTCTCTCTCTGTCTTTATGTGTATGTCTGTCTCTGTCTGTGTCGCTGTCAATCTCTCTCTCTCTCTCTCTCTCTCTCTCTCTCTCTCTCTCTCTCTCTCTCTCTCTCTCTCTCTCTCTCTCCCTCTCTCTCAAACCTCACAGAACTGTCTCAGCAACATGTCAGAGACACACATATAAAAATCAACGGAATTAAACTTCTATTTACCATTTTTGCTGTTATAAGTACTCTCTAATGCCAGATCCATGGGCCAGGAGCAGATAAATATTTACAATCCATTCATTAATGACCCGGATGTAATTCATACACGGGCAGGAAAGAGTGAGCCAGTACATCCCTCATTTGAGACTTGTAAAATCGATGATGCCATACTTGATTTGCCAGATATATAAAGTTCCAAATACCATTAGAAATATCTGTAGTCGGTTTCCTACGGTCACAACTTCATAGCAGCGGGTCGGTCAGTAATTGCTCCGTTCCTGTACACTTTATTGTCCCATGTGAACTCGTGTAGGAAGCATGCTGTCCTTAACATGAAATTGCGTTCATTGTCGGAGGATACGGCCATCGCTCAAAACCCCAACATCCTGCGCACGCATTATCGCAAATGGCCAGTGGCTGAAGTGCCGACAGATAACTGTCCGCCATTTTCTGAAATGTACACGTACCAGCATAGCAAATGTGGGAACACACAAAATGCACCCCGAAAGAAATCCACAGCTCACAGTGTCGCACCAAGCACGGAACTCAGTAGGTGATGAGAGAACCAGATCCCACGAGTCCAAACGTGGTGTACATACACTTGCAAGCCGTGCCCGGAGACACACATCCCACCAGGTCTTACCGGCTAGCCTAACCTAGTAGCCATGTTTGCCTGGTAGTCAGTAAAAATGAGTGTTTGGAGTTAATAATTGATGCGTACATGTTTTAGAATTTCAGAGTAATAGTGTTTGATATCAGGGAAGGCAATCCCGTGAAAGACAACCGTATTGTGCTGTGAAATGTTATAGGAGAATCCGCGGTGAAGTGGTTAATCGATTCAGTGCCCCCCCCCCCCCTTTCCCCTTCCCATCATTTAAAAAAATGAATTGGACCAAACAAAAATGGGTGGTGGAAAATGGGAAGTAGGTGTGTTACAGTTATGACTTAAAAGTTGTTAATATGGTAGCAGACATGTTGTATTACATATCAAATTACAGGGGGTTGTATAAAGAAAACTATTGTATTACGCCATTGGCAGATACGGAAAGCCGCCTAACACGGTTAATTATTCCGTGGCACTTCATCAGTGAAGCCGTCAGTTTCGCAGATTGCAGGTCGGAGGTTCGTTTACCAACTGCCGTGTTCAGGACCTGAAGTTCAGTGTTTCCTGTGAAGCGCTGGTCGTCGTCGCTGAAGCCACGGAGTTCGTGCTCTGCCAGATGCCCTCGGCTGGCGGCTCGGCTTTGTGCTAAGAGAGACCAAGTTAGTTTGGGTAAAACATTGTGCAATGAAGTCGAGCCAGGCGTCTTGAATTTTTAACTTCAGTCCTTCACAAATTCTAGGCTACGGCATCCTGCGCGTCTCTCCTTGCCCGATACTTTCCAAACATACTGTGAAGATGATCTGGTGTCTTCTTTATCAGGATGATCTGGTGTCTTCTTTATCAGGATGATCTGGTGTCTACTGTATCAGGATGATCTGGTGTCTACTGTATCAGGATGGGGGAAGGGCCGGAGAACCGTGCTGCTCCCATGGAAGAACGCTGGCACTGCTGGGACTGACCACACACCTCTGTCTGGGTGGGTAGGATCACTAACCAGTGAGGGACCGTGGCTACGTGTGATAGAGGCGGATTCGAACTGTGTGTGTGTGTGTGTGTGTGTGTGTGTGTGTGTGTGTGTGTGTGTGTGTGTGTGTGTGTGGCCATGTATCACACGACACTGAAGAGTCACCGTGTATCATACATATACCAAACATTAACCATATGAAAAAACCAAACATTAACTCCTGGTCTTGTATTTCCTCTCGTTTCTATTTCTTTCTTTACCCCTTCTAAGAGTGGGCATCAATACCAGGCAGTTTACTCCCCCTGTTATTTCTGTATTCATTGTATTCTCACAACTTCCCCGCACTCAACCCATTTTCAATTCCTATAGAACTAGCGAAGTGCGACGGACAAAAGAAGATGCAGAAGATTGCAGTTCTCTTGCAGACAAAACTGTCTCTAAGTGACTGGGTTCCGTGTCGAGGAGACATGTTTTGAAGAGCCCCTCTACCTAGCGCCATTGCTGCCCTCTGCTCGACCTCCTCAATGCCCTTGTAATTCTGCCCTTAGAGAGGCAGTTGTGAACCGAGATAAGGTCGTGGGCTGAATGCGCTTAATATTTAGAGTGCTGCCCGCGCCAGATATTCACGATTGGTTGAAATTAGGTGATATTAACTACTATCTAGTGGCGTGGCGATATGGCTGTGAGTACTAGCAGGAATCGCCAAAGCAGCATCATCAGCATGTGCTCTGGTAACTTGCGTGAGTGTCAATTCAAAACAATGTTTGTCTTTAGTGAATGTATACAACGGCGACAAAAACAATGTTTGTCTTTAGTGAATGTATACAACGACGACATAAACAATTTATTGCACGCCTGGTATAAACAATGTAGCGCATGTCTGGCACAATAGGCCTGAGAGTATACCACAACAAGCAAATGGAACCGGAGGTAAACAATGGACACAGGGAATAATAGAGTCCATGGAAATCTCGATTTATGAAGCCCATAAACGGGCATTCTCCCGCTGTTTATGCTGACACCGCAAGGTACAAGAGCAACATGATGAGATGATAAGATAATTAGTTACTCAGCTTCGCTTCACAAAATCTTTATTCAGCAATCATCTATAGTGCATTCACATTTGTTTGCCTCAATATAAAGATCCATATCTCAGTAACTAACTGAGGGAACATTATGAGATTTAGCATATAACAGTATCATCATGTCCACCCAACAAAAAAATTTTTGATCTGGAGATTGTACAGCAGATTTCAAAGTTTGTTTATATGCGGTATATAATTTACGGGTCAGAGATGAAGTGCACAATATTAGAAGTATTACATCTCCACACCGAAATATTAGCGTTGAATGGTTAATTTTCTCGTGATTCACGGGATTGGACTTATGACAAGAACCCCGCGCAGTTTTAAATTGGAATGTTCAGAGGTATCGTCAATATGTGGGTGCTTTCATGAATCCTTATTATTATTTTTTTTTTTTTTATCTTACCACTTATCGCTAACATCTGAATGTGTGAATATTGTTCAATGGGATTGAATATGAAATTGTGCACACTTCAAAGCATCGCTATGAAGTTGTACACACATTTTTTGACACGAAGCTGATCGCAGGAAACTGTTTCAAACTGTTACACATCCCGAAAAAAGGAACGGTGCATGCATTAAGTTTGAGTAAACGGTCATTTCGTCGATGGGTGCAAGAATCTGGAATGAAACCAACACGTGATAAGCAAACGGTAGGTAGAAAGGCAATTGTAGATAGCTTTGACAAGGATGTCATAATGTGAGCTAATATAAAAATGCTGGATGCCAAAGAAACAGTGACTGTAAGAAAACTTAGGGTTTAGTTGAGAAAGAACAATAACATAGGGCTATCCAAAGCAACTTTGTGGAAAGTTACAAGGATATTAGGCATCACTTTTAGAAAGTACAAGGGAGGTTGAAATATCCTTTGCGAGCAACCGCATTTAGGAGCCATGAGAAGCAGATACCTACGTGAAATAAGGGAAATGCTCAAAGCAAATTATGACATAGTGTATTTGTATGAGATGTGTATCAATGCGCACCACACAAGTGAAAAGGAATGGCAATCATTGGATAGAAAGTTACAGCGATGTTTGCCCAGTATTTGGTCACAGCTGATGCTGGTAGTAGGCATGATGGCTTACTACAGAATGCTGGACTCGTGTTCGTATCAAAGCATACAGACAATAGGGATTATCATAATGAGATGAATGGTAATGTATTTAAAGATTGGCGCGAGAATACAGTGCTTCCATCTCTAGATAGATCGTCTTGTCTAATCATGGACAATGCATCATATCACAATGTTGTTGTCCAAGAAGACAAAATACCTACGGCATAGAGCACAAAGGAAGCAATAAAGATGTCATAGGAGGGTAAATATCAAGGACAGGAAGATGTAATTGCCTATACTTAAGTGCTCAAAGACAAAGAAGCGCAACACTGACTTTTAATGGGCTAGAGAAGAAAAGGACAATAAGGAGAAATAGAGAAAGAGCACTGTGTATATCCTCCTCTGTTAACAAGAAAAGGGGTAGAATTTAGACAGAAGATTCCAGGAGTTCTTAGGGCGGGGGATATAATGTTGTACACCGCAGACAGAAGATTACACTGCTGGACTGTAACAGAATCAATTAGTTTACACAACAAACTACAGGCTAAACAAAACAAATTAAGAACAACAAAATTAGGCTTTTATTGACAGAACTGCATGATTTAGGGACAAACAGGCATCTTGACATGTCACATAACTGACATATACAGAAATGGGAACATATGTTCCCACAGTAATCACTGCTGCCTAACATCGCTACGCACATGACTAGGTACCCATCTCTACAAACCAACAAGGACATGGCAACAACAGAGCCTCAACGTAAACAACAACGGTAACAGCAGGTATGGACTCTCTATTGTAATCATCTCAGGACTCATGGACAGTTGGTACATACAGAAATGGAATTAATCCCACAGTTAGAGATAACTGCTGCCTAGTACTAACTACAGGGGCGGTCTCTAAATGACAGTGAGACCTCAATCATGTTCAGTTGAGTCGAAGGGCACCTCAATACCCACACAAGACACCCGCATCACATAAGTCGACTGGGACCAGATACAGCGAAAAACCATAACATAACGAATAACAAAACTATAACCCTAACAGCAGAGATATAGTGGCATAAACACGCATAAACAGGGTATACGAAGGGGATGTGAGTGGCCTACGACATTAACCAGAGCCTGGGGCTCAAGTTTGCTCTACAACCCACAACATGACCAGGGGTCACTACCAAGAGTCCAGTGACTGGGGAGGGCTGGTTAAAGCCTCCCTATTTGATGGTATCTACATCTCTACAGCGATCTACCTAATCGCTCCTTCGGCCACGGTTGTCTGGTTTTGAGAGACCGGGAAACTGACACGCGCCTCTATTTATTCATGCTTCCAGAGCGGCTTCCCATCGTACCCCAGGGCACTGCAAGGGACGCTGGTATTGGTAACATCATCATCATCATGTATCGCGTCAAGCGATTACACATCTCACCCCCAATTTTTCGACGGTCCCCGTCGAATACTCTAGACCCTTAGGGTTTAGACAAAACACTAAGACTATTTAAATAAACAATCGATTAAGGGGGTTTCACCATGGGACTTAAACCTCTCAATGTAAATCTGTTACCAGTTATATTTTCTGAACCTGCCTTAAAAACATACATCAGTGACAATTTACAAAAGTCAGTCCCTGACAAAAGATAATGCCATATCTTCTGAGTGGCCATGAGGAATATGCAGTCTGCATACAAAATAAACCACCAACCCTGACATCAACATCAACACTTAGCTCCATGGATGCAATACATAGGGGCGAAAAAAAAAATTTCACACAGGCATCCCCTTAAATTTACAATCCCTACTTGTAACCAAAAAACAACAACCGGAATAACATGCATGCTATCCACTAGATCACCTGCAAACCAAGATGCAGACTTCCTTGCCACTGAAAAAAATATATAATTCCCATGACTATGCAGGCAAACCCGGTTTTTGTTTTCCCGGTCTGATTCTGGTAGCCCCGCTTCCGCCAGCAACATCCACCAGTTCCATGGGATGAGTCAGTAATTTCTCAGTTGTCACCGTGGTACCCAAATGAAGCAGGGTAGAGAAATACCTGTACATGGGGAAAAAAACAAAGCAAAACAAAACATGCTGGAAGACATGGCGTCTTGGACTCACTTTCTGTGGGGATTCCTAATTCGAATTATTATTGAATGACACAAAATAATTAACTAGTAATTAATTATTTGTCCATGTCGTGGAAATATATAACAAATGTTTCTGTCTGATATTGTTCACTGGATACCGGTTCCTCCTACTTAACGCATATTATGTGTCTCTTTTGAATTGTCTTATGCACAGGGGAAATATAGGAAATCAGTTCATTCACTGCTCGATGATTCTCGCTGGATGCTATTTCCTCTCACTGAATGTCTATTATGTGTCGCTTTTAAATTTTCTATGCACTGGGGAAATATAGGAAATCACTGTTCATTTGCCGCTCACCACTTAATGTCCACTTATAGTATGATGAAAATGGACGAACACGCTGGTATTATTAACTCATCTGCTTCCGCCTATAAGGAAATGATTTTCTTATCACCACAGATAACATTGTCATCTGTCACTTCAAACGAACATGGTGGACTGATGTACAATGAGGGAAACATCCTCCTCGATGATCTCAGGTGATAGGGCCACCGGTGGGGATTGAATATGGATGTCCAGCGCTCTGCTGCTGGTGGGACACACTGGTGGGATGGATTTCTGATGTCCCCTCTTCCAGACAAACAAGGGAAAGGTATTTCTATGGATGGCCCCAGATGTTGGCACTGCTGAAATCAGTCGCATGAACAGTCCACAACTGTTCTCCCAAAAGAATCAACAGAATTTTTCTCTTGGACAAGCACAGCCCCAGCCTCTATTGAATGTGGGAGCATTCTGCTCTCATGGAGTCGTCAACCACCTCTGTAGCTTTCTGAGTAAAGCTTGATGGTTTCAGTAGGAATATACATGCATATTCCAAAAGACTTTATAGCTAAAGTTTGGTGACCTTCGTTGTTTTCTCATTCTTAATTTATACCAGCGGACTCAGACTGAGCGCCGGCTGGGTGGGAAACTTCGGTTCCCTAAACATGGAATAAGGTCACCTTTAATTTCGACGACTTGAGATGTGGTGTAGGTCTGGAGGCTCTTCTCTCAATGCTGTGCTTCTTGGAGACTTGGGGAAAAAACCTGAACCCAGTTAATGTCTTTGGCCAGGGACCTCTCACACCCCCAAAAAGCCAAAAAAAAAAAAAAAAAAAAACATGGAACCACCACCTAAAAGAATCATTGAAGACTGGAACAGACACCAACAAGATAATCTAAAGGCCGCCAAACAACCCAGGCCGAGGCTCGCCACTTGTCATAGGAAGGGAAATATCAAGGACAGGAAGATGTAATTTCCTATACTTAAGGTGCTCAAAGACAAAGAAGCGCAACACTGACTTTTAATGGGCCAGAGAAGAAAAGGACAATAAGGAGAAATAGAGAAAGAGCACTGTGTATATCCTCCTCTGTTAACAAGAAAAGGGGTAGAATTTAGACAGAAGATTCCAGGAGTTCTTAGGGCGGGGGATATACTGTTGTACACCCCAGACAGAAGATTACACTGCTGGACTGTAACAGGATCAATGAGTTTACACAACAAACTACAGACTAAACAAAACAAATTAAGAACAACAAAATTAGGCTTTTATTGACAGAACTGCATGATTTAGGGACAAACAGGCATCTTGACATGTCACATAACTGACATATACAGAAATGGGAACCTATGTTCCAGACAGTAATCACTGCTGCCTAACATCGCTACTGCACATGACTAGGTACCCATCTCTACAAACCAACAAGGACATGGCAACAACAGAGCCTCAACGTAAACAACAACGGTAACAGCAGGTATGGACTCTCTATTGTAATCATCTCAGGACTCATGGACAGTTGGTACATACAGAAATGGAATCTGAAATCCCACAGTTAGAGATAACTGCTGCCTAGTACTAACTACAGGGGCGGTCTCTAAATGACAGTGAGACCTCAATCATGTTCAGTTGAGTCGAAGGGCACCTTCAATACCCACACAAGACACCCGCATCACATAAGTCGACTGGGACCAGATACAGCGAAAAACCATAACATAACGAATAACAAAACTATAACCCTAACAGCAGAGATATAGTGGCATAAACACGCATAAACAGGTATACGAAGGGGGATGTGAGTGGCCTACGACATTAACCAGAGCCGGGGCTCAAGTTTGCTCTACAACCCACAAACATGGCCAGGGGTCACTACCAAGAGTCCAGTGACTGGGGGGGGGGGCTGGTTAAAGCCTCCCTATTTGATGGTATCTACATCTCTACAGCGATCTACCTAATCGCTCCTTCGGCCACGGTTGTCTGGTTTTGAGAGACCGGGAAACTGACACGCGCCTCTATTTATTCATGCTTCCAGAGCGGCTTCCCATCGTACCCCAGGGCACTGCAAGGGACGCTGGTATTGGTAACATCATCATCATCATGTATCGCGTCAAGCGATTACACATCTCACCCCCAATTTTTCGACGGTCCCCGTCGAATACTCTAGACCCTTAGGGTTTAGACAAAACACTAAGACTATTTAAATAAACAATCGATTAAGGGGGTTTCACCATGGGACTTAAACCTCTCAATGTAAATCTGTTACCAGTTATATTTTCTGAACCTGCCTTAAAAACATACATCAGTGACAATTTACAAAAGTCAGTCCCTGACAAAAGATAATGCCATATCTTCTGAGTGGCCATGAGGAATATGCAGTCTGCATACAATATAAACCACCAACCCTGACATCAACATCAACACTTAGCTCCATGGATGCAATACATAGGGGCGAAAAAAAAATTTCACACAGGCATCCCCTTAAATTTACAATCCCTACTTGTAACCAAAAAACAACAACCGGAATAACATGCATGCTATCCACTAGATCACCTGCAAACCAAGATGCAGACTTCCTTGCCACTGAAAACATATATAATTCCCATGACTATGCAGGCAAACCCAGTTTTTGTTTTCCCGGTCTGATTCTGGTAGCCCCGCTTCCGCCAGCAACATCCACCAGTTCCATGGGATGAGTCAGTAATTTCTCAGTTGTCACCGTGGTACCCAAATGAAGCAGGGTAGAGAAATACCTGTACATGGGGAAAAAAACAAAGCAAAACAAAACATGCTGGAAGACATGGCGTCTTGGACTCACTTTCTGTGGGGATTCCTAATTCGAATTATTATTGAATGACACAAAATAATTAACTAGTAATTAATTATTTGTGCATGTCGTGGAAATATATAACAAATGTTTCTGTCTGATATTGTTCACTGGATACCGGTTCCTCCTACTTAACGCATATTATGTGTCTCTTTTGAATTGTCTTATGCACAGGGGAAATATAGGAAATCAGTTCATTCACTGCTCGATGATTCTCGCTGGATGCTATTTCCTCTCACTGAATGTCTATTATGTGTCGCTTTTAAATTTTCTATGCACTGGGGAAATATAGGAAATCACTGTTCATTTGCCGCTCACCACTTAATGTCCACTTATAGTATGATGAAAATGGACGAACACGCTGGTATTATTAACTCATCTGCTTCCGCCTATAAGGAAATGATTTTCTTATCACCACAGATAACATTGTCATCTGTCACTTCAAACGAACATGGTGGACTGATGTACAATGAGGGAAACATCCTCCTCGATGATCTCAGGTGATAGGGCCACCGGTGGGGATTGAATATGGATGTCCAGCGCTCTGCTGCTGGTGGGACACACTGGTGGGATGGATTTCTGATGTCCCCTCTTCCAGACAAACAAGGGAAAGGTATTTCTATGGATGGCCCCAGATGTTGGCACTGCTGAAATCAGTCGCATGAACAGTCCACAACTGTTCTCCCAAAAGAATCAACAGAATTTTTCTCTTGGACAAGCACAGCCCCAGCCTCTATTGAATGTGGGAGCATTCTGCTCTCATGGAGTCGTCAACCACCTCTGTAGCTTTCTGAGTAAAGCTTGATGGTTTCAGTAGGAATATACATGCATATTCCAAAAGACTTTATAGCTAAAGTTTGGTGACCTTCGTTGTTTTCTCATTCTTAATTTATACCAGCGGACTCAGACTGAGCGCCGGCTGGGTGGGAAACTTCGGTTCCCTAAACATGGAATAAGGTCACCTTTAATTTCGACGACTTGAGATGTGGTGTAGGTCTGGAGGCTCTTCTCTCAATGCTGTGCTTCTTGGAGACTTGGGGAAAAAAACCTGAACCCAGTTAATGTCTTTGGCCAGGGACCTCTCACACCCCCAAAAAGCCAAAAAAAAAAAAAAAAAAAAAAAACATGGAACCACCACCTAAAAGAATCATTGAAGACTGGAACAGACACCAACAAGATAATCTAAAGGCCGCCAAACAACCCAGGCCGAGGCTCGCCACTTGTCATAGGAAGGGAAATATCAAGGACAGGAAGATGTAATTTCCTATACTTAAGTGCTCAAAGACAAAGAAGCGCAACACTGACTTTTAATGGGCCAGAGAAGAAAAGGACAATAAGGAGAAATAGAGAAAGAGCACTGTGTATATCCTCCTCTGTTAACAAGAAAAGGGGTAGAATTTAGACAGAAGATTCCAGGAGTTCTTAGGGCGGGGGATATAATGTTGTACACCCCAGACAGAAGATTACACTGCTGGACTGTAACAGGATCAATGAGTTTACACAACAAACTACAGACTAAACAAAACAAATTAAGAACAACAAAATTAGGCTTTTATTGACAGAACTGCATGATTTAGGGACAAACAGGCATCTTGACATGTCACATAACTGACATATACAGAAATGGGAACCTATGTTCAGACAGTAATCACTGCTGCCTAACATCGCTACGCACATGACTAGGTACCCATCTCTACAAACCAACAAGGACATGGCAACAACAGAGCCTCAACGTAAACAACAACGGTAACAGCAGGTATGGACTCTCTATTGTAATCATCTCAGGACTCATGGACAGTTGGTACATACAGAAATGGAAATCCCACAGTTAGAGATAACTGCTGCCTAGTACTAACTACAGGGGCGGTCTCTAAATGACAGTGAGACCTCAATCATGTTCAGTTGAGTCGAAGGGCACCTTCAATACCCACACAAGACACCCGCATCACATAAGTCGACTGGGACCAGATACAGCGAAAAACCATAACATAACGAATAACAAAACTATAACCCTAACAGCAGAGATATAGTGACATAAACACGCATAAACAGGTATACGAAGGGGGATGTGAGTGGCCTACGACATTAACCAGAGCCGGGGCTCAAGTTTGCTCTACAACCCACAAACATGGCCAGGGGTCACTACCAAGAGTCCAGTGACTGGGGGGGGGGGCTGGTTAAAGCCTCCCTATTTGACGGTATCTACATCTCTACAGCGATCTACCTAATCGCTCCTTCGGCCACGGTTGTCTGGTTTTGAGAGACCGGGAAACTGACACGCGCCTCTATTTATTCATGCTTCCAGAGCGGCTTCCCATCGTACCCCAGGGCACTGCAAGGGACGCTGGTATTGGTAACATCATCATCATCATGTATCGCGTCAAGCGATTACAAAGATATGGCTCCGAAGGGAAAATATACCATTTCCAGAAACATAGTTCAAGCTACAGTTGTTGTCCCTTGTAAAACAGGCGCAAAAAAGCAAGAAATATCAAATAGACAAGTTGATAGAAGAGCATGACCATAGGTGCTTGAGACTTCCGCCGTATCATTCTCATTTAAACCCTATAGAACTTGTGTGGGCTAAAAAGGACAGGTGGCAGCTGACAATACTACATTCAAATTGTCTGACATCAAGATACTAACCCAGTCCGCGCTATTAAATATTGATAAAAGTTACTAGAAAAAATGTGAGGACCATGTGTTGAAAGAGGAAGAGGACTATTGGAGAAAGGATGGATTTAATTTTATGCAACCGAGAGCAGTCATCAACCTACTGGAATCGTCCGACACAGATTAAGGTGTGGGCAGATCGCAGACCTTAATCCACGTGCACACTTACTGGGATATTTTGCTCCAACTATTCAGACGAATTGCAGGCCCTAAACATTACAGCATCAGCACAATGTCTATGGCACCAGTTTGTATTCCACAGTGATGAATTTTCAATTCCGCAAGCCCTCAACGGTGACAAACAACTGGTATTGAAACAAAATTTTAAAAAAACACTAAACGCATTGAATACCATCAGAAGAGTAATTTTGCGGTGGAAACTGACATATTGTGGCATAACAAGAAACGTGAGAGCAAACACGTTGTCAAATTAGGGGACAACACACGTACATACGAATCAATCTATAAACTTCAATGAAAAGAGGCCCAACATCTTGGTCGTTAAGAAGAAAGCCCGCTACAGAGACACTGACAACTATTTTCATAGTGCAAAACAGGTAATCATGTTCCGTCTCTGAACGGTAAACAGCAGAGTAGACAATCTTTCACGAAGACTCAAAGCGGGTCTGTCACCCATGTGTACGTGTGAACAAACTACACAGACAGCTGAACAGATCCTTAAAAATGGACACATGATGACTAAATTTCGGTATCATTTCTGGTCACTTCATACGCACATTAACGCACAGCTATTTGGAAGCTTTCACGAATTCAATATAAAAAGCTAAATGCATCCCAGTAACATGAATACTTGTGTACACATTATTTACCAGCAGCTGAAGAAACAAGAAGGACATGAAAAATAAGGTAAGAAATATATTCCTTCTACTTTCCTGTCAATTTACAATTCATTTACCCCATGCCACTGTAAATTCTCTGTCTTTACTAATATTACACATTGCACCCCTCTCGGGAGTCTCCGTGGTGAAGTAGTCAAGCCGTCTAACTCAATGCCGGGCCGCGTCCTTCATTTCACGAGTGCTTTTTTCGGAGACTCCCGAGGGTCGTCGCTGGAGCTACGGAGTTCATGCTTTGTGCGACGCTTTCCGCGCTGCGGAAAGAGACTGGACCATATGGGATAAAAACCCGGTGCAATGCAGTCGACCCTGTCGACTTTTAAGCTACTTTTTTATTGCACACACTGCCATACGAATCTGGCTAGCCTTGTACTTGTGTCGTTACCCGAAATGACGTGCATTACTGTAAGACTAGTTTGTTAGCGTGAATTCACTACATTTTCGCCAAAACATCGATGATTTAAGTTGCTTTTGGACCTACCAAAGACATATTTTTTGGGTGGGAATAAATATAAGACGGCAGGAAAAAATTCATAACGATGCAACAGACAGTTTTCAAAATAATTGATCGTGAATGACGGCATTCATTTCTGGACAGACTATAGTCAGAATAAACTGCCAAGAAAACATAAATTATCGTCATTTTCAAAACATATAAAAATACCACAATGTAAAATCTAAGTAAATGGGAAATTGCTTCAACAAGAGAATCAATACAACGATCTGGGAACTGCCATCACATTTGATGGGAGCTGTCTTGCAGTGATTAGAACAAGAATCGGTATGGTACAAGGAAAGTATTCTGTACACTGGAAAACGGGCTGACCAATAACAAGCTGTCAATTACAGTGAGAAAAAGAGTGTTGAAGTGTTATATAGAACCTCTAATGTTACATGCATGTGAAACAAGGACAATGAGCAGACAAGCTAAGAAACAGTTAATTGCGTGAAGTGTGGTTTCTGAGGAAAATGTGAACAATACCCTGGAGTAACAGAAACACAATTTGCAGGTGTACAAGAAACAAATGAAAACAATACAGCCACTACAGAAATGAAACCTAGATAGTCAAGCTTGTTTGAACGACTTTTAAATTAAAAAGCAAAAACAAAAAAAACACATAAAACATATATTTTACGTAATTATGCCAGTCTCTTGTTTGTGTGCTGAGGAAGGCTCTTGTCGCAACATCCATTCTGTCCCCTGTGATTGTGTTCCTGTCAAGCTTACCAATGCCACTTTTTGTGTTCCTTGATTTACTCCAGATCTTTGGCCATGTATTGAGGAGAAGTAAACTAGAAAGCTTAGTGACAACTGGCAACATTGATGGGGGAAAGGCCAGGGAGAGTAAAAGAGAAATATCTGGCTGATTTGGTCATACGGTATAACCGAGACAACACAGCTCTCACCCAAGAATGGTGATCCTCTCACCCAAGAGTGGTGATCCTCTCACCCAAGAGTGGTGATCCTCTTACCCAAGAGTGGTGATCCTCTCACCCATGAGTGGTGACCCTCTCACCCAAGAGTGGCGATCCTCTCACCCAAGAGTGGTGATCCTCTCACCCAAGAGTGGTGATACTCTCACCCAAGAGTGGTGGTACTCTCACCCAAGAGTGGTGATCCTGTGAGATGCTGAACTAAGGCCGCCAAGGTTATCGGTATGGCACACGGTGTTGGTGACAGGTGAATTCCCCTATACATTGCATATTGTTCTTCTGAGCGAGTACATCATGAGCCTAATTTAACCTCTATCGCGTGACCTACGGCTGCCAGGTTATCCAGTTTTAAATGTTACCAGGATCATTAACCACATCAACAATCAAACATTAACCATATCAACCACCAAACATTAACCATATCAACCATCAAACATTAACCATATCAACCACCAAACATTAACCATATCAACCACCAAACAGTAAACATATAAAAAATGAAACATTAACCATGTCAACCATCAAACATTAACAATATCAACAACGAACCATCAACCATATAAACCACCAAACATTAACCATATCAGCAACCAACCCTTAACCACATCAACAGCCAAACATTAACCATATCAGCAGCCAAACATTAAATATATCAACTACCAAAAATTAACATATCAGCAGCCAAACATTAACCATATTAACAACGAACCATTAACCATATCAACAACCAAACATTAACCACATAAACGGTCAAACATTAATCATATCAATAACCATATCAATATCCAAACATTAACCATGTCAAACACCAAACATTAATCACATCAACATCCAAACATTAATCATAACAACCAAGCATTAACTATATCAACACCTAACCATTAACCACAGCCAAACATTAACCACATCAACAACTAAACATTAACCATATCAACAACCACACATTAACCATATCAACAACCAGACATTACCCACATCAACAAGCAAACATTAACCACAAAAACAACAAAACATTAACCACATCAACAACCAAACATTTACCACATCAACAACCCACCATTAACTACACCAACAACCCAAAATTAACCAAATCGACAACCAAACATTAACCACATCAACAACCAAAGATTAACCACACCAACAACCAAACATTAACCACATCAACAACCAAACATTAACCACATCAACAACCCAAAATTAACCACATAAACAACCAAACATTAACCACATCAACAACCAAAGATTAACCACATCAACAACCAAACATTAACCAAATCAACAACCAAACATTAACCATTTCAACAACCAAACATTAACCATATCAACAACTAAACTTTAACCATGTCAAATACCACACACTAACCATCTCAACGATCGAACATTTACCTTGTCAAGAATGAATCATTAACCATATCAAGAATGAAACATTAACCATATCAACAACCAGACATTAACCATATCAACCACCAAGCTTTAACCATATCAAGAATGAAACATTAGCCATATCAACAACCAGACATTAACCATATCAACCACAAAGCATTAACCATATCAAGAATGAAACATTAACCATATCAACAACCAAGCATTAACCATATCAAGAATGAAACATTAACCATATCAACAACCATACATTAACCATATCAACCACCAAGCATTAACCATATCAAGAATGAAACATTAACCATATCAACAACCAGACATTGACCATATCAACCACCAAGCATTAACCATATCAAGAATGAAACATTAGCCATATCAACAACCAGACATTAACCATATCAACCACCAAGCATTAACCATATCAAGAATGAAACATTAACCATAT
This sequence comes from Cepaea nemoralis, assembly GCA_014155875.1. NCBI lineage: Eukaryota > Metazoa > Mollusca > Gastropoda > Stylommatophora > Helicidae > Cepaea > Cepaea nemoralis. The sequence continues at coordinate 690,855 of JACEFZ010011380.1, forward strand.
CAACAACCAGACATTAACCATATGAACCACCAAGCATTAACCATATCAAGAATGAAACATTCGCCATATCAACAACCAAAAATTAACCATTTCAACAACCAAACATTAACCATATCAACAACCAAACATTAACCATATCAAAACAACTAAATTTTAACCATGTCAAATACCGCACACTAACCATCTCAACGATCAAACATTTACCTTGTCAAGAATGAATCATTAACCATATCAAGAATGAAACATTAACCATATCAACAACCAGACATTAACCATATCAACAACCAAGCATTAACCATATCAAGAATGAGACTTATACAATCAGGATGCAGTCGTACTCTGAGCCCCTCTGGACCAATGAAAGAGAAGAAAAGAAGTGACATCTATGTGACGTTTCATCTCTACTCTTTTTTAACAGGCAATCAACTACGGCGCCGAAGATTACTTCTGGGACAGAGGTTCATGTGGTGCAAAATAGTAGAGCACCTCACACCAGGCTGAAATCCCCGACGTGTAGAACTTCTGGGGCCACAGCTAGATCTCTTGACGTATATTTATTATAAAGGATTATACTCATTTCTTTAACAGGATTACTTTCTAACGCCCCTCCTCCCCCAACCGCCTAGCCAACTTTCAGTGACATACTAACCGCTATAATTTGTCATTCTCACCGCCTGTTTACGACCAACAATTTCAGCCGGACCACCAACAAATACCGGCTCAGATTCGGTACTTCAGCGGGCGTTCATCAGTCGGGGAAACGCGTACCACCAGAAATCTTGTTTTGGTACAGCTGTCAGAGAGGTATAAACCGTCTTGCTGGTTCTCACTCAGACCTTTGTTGTGTGCTGACGAAGGTTGCCGCAACGTGTATTTTGTTACTTCTGATCGGGATCTAGTACAGTTGACTGATTCGATGTCTTGTGTTTGTTGATTCACTCGTTACATTGTTACATCCTTACTGCAGTTCTGCTAATTCCATGTCGCCCCTTGCCTTGAACTGCTATTAACTATTTCCTGTTTCGTTTTCACGGTTTTTGTCGATTTAACAGTATCAATGTATGATTGTTGTGTTCGTGATGACGATGACTTTAGCCGCAACGTTCATTCTATCCCTTGTCATCGTGAGCGCGTTTCTGTTGATTCACTCACTCAGACCTCTCATCATCCAGTGCCTTGCTAACTGGCGTGGGCCATCATGCCTCTCCACAAACTGCCATCTCCGACGGCATGGATCAGTTCGTTTGTTGACTCCCTTCCGTGCCATGACACAAGACTGTCAAGAATTTTCTCTCGCTGGCTTCCTCTATCTCTCTTTCTGCAAATCTTTCCGGTTGTTACATGTTCCAGTTTGTGTCTTCTCATAACACGTGACCAAAGAAAAACAAAACACGATGGCTGCCTCCTTCTGATGTTTGTGATAAGTTCTCTTTGAGACTCAGCTTCCCTCAAAATGTCCAGATCTTTGAGACTCAGCTTCCCTCAAAATGTCCAGATCTTTGAGACTCAGCTTCCCTCAAAATGTCCAGATCTTTGAGACTCAGCTTCCCTCAAAATGTCCAGATCTTTGAGACTCAGCTTCCCTCAAAATGTCCAGATCTTTGAGACTCAGCTTCCCTCAAAATGTCCAGATCTTTGAGACTCAGCTTCCCTCAAAATGTCCAGATCTTTGAGACTCAGCTTCCCTCAAAATGTCCAGATCTTTGAGACTCAGCTTCCCTCAAAATGTCCAGATCTTTGAGACTCAGCTTCCCTCAAAATGTCCAGATCTTTGAGACTCAGCTTCCCTCAAAATGTCCAGATCTTTGAGACTCAGCTTCCCTCAAAATGTCCAGATCTTTGAGACTCAGCTTCCCTCAAAATGTCCAGATCTTTGAGACTCAGCTTCCCTCAAAATGTCCAGATCTTTGAGACTCAGCTTCCCTCAAAATTGGGGCTGAGTGGTCTCGAGGTATGGTGTACGCCTCGAGTGCTGGAGGTCCCGGGTTCAGGCCCCGGTGAGGACCGGGATTTATTAAAAAAATCTACCTGGACTTCCAGTAATAAAATTTCCCCTGGTCTCTGGGTAGTGAGAGCGGACGCCCGTGTGTATTGTTGCGCACGTAAAAAATCCCTTGGCAGTTGGAAATCGAAAAAGAGTAGCCTAACGGCGCTGCCCGGGCAAAATTTCGAGTTAAAAATCTACCCAAAGTATTTCAGGATCCTCGCCGATGCAACGGAGTTCGTGCATTGAGCTAAGTTTCTCCAGACTCAGGTTTGGGTTAGGAGGAAAACGGAGCACTTATGGGTTAAACCGTGTGCCGTGATGTTGATCCAACGACTAAACTAAACTAAACTGTAAACTTCCCTCAAAATGTCCAGATCTTTGAGACTCAGCTTCCCTCAAAATGTCCAGATCGCTCATTTTGTCTGCCCAATGAATTTTCGGCATTCTTCTATAAAATCATATCAGACCTTCAATGGAGAGATTCAAGTGAAAGAAGCAGACAGCTCCATGTGAGAGATTCATGTAAAAATGGAAGTTAACTGCGGGTTTGTGAGATGCACTTGTAGATGTTGATGGAAGGAACTCAGTTTCTGATGCTGTTGTTGTTTATAGGTGCAGCAAGGCAACCAACTCCTTGGACAAATGGCAACAATACTACAGAACAAACACGTATCTGTATAAACTAAAAAATAAACACTCTACAGCACAATCTTCCTACCAGCTCTATTCTACTAATGCCAAACCTGGACTTCCGGTACAATGGCGACAAGATGAAGCGTTACTTTTCGGAGGGACGCTATTTAGTGTTTTTCATTGGATTTCGTATGATTTCCTTTGGATTCCCTGTGAATAGTGTTTCCCTGTGGATTATGTGATGTTATATTGTGTTCCTTTTATTGGAAGTTTTCAAAAGAAGCCACGGAAGGTAGGTGGTGGATGTAATTTTGAGGGCAGCCGACAGATATTTGTCGGTCATGGCCTCGAGTTACACGACGGCAGGCAGAGGAACTCGTCTTGAGTCAATGGCTGCGGTCTCCGACCAGTAAGGTCACTGCCATAGAGGAAAGCAACGGCAAACTACCTCTTTAAAAGTGCCTAGTATATCATGATTCGCTTAAAGACCGATCATCGCAAGACAAGGACAGAGACGTTAAAATTAGCAACTTGGAACGTTAGGACGTTAAACAACGACGGAAAATTAGAGAACATAAACAAGAAATTGAAAGGGAAAAAATTAATATTTTAGGTATGTGCGAAACGAGATGGACAGGAGCAGGCATCAAGATAGAAGAAGATTTCAAGATTATTTATTCTGGAGGTGAAGATCGTCATAGGGGAGTGGCAATTATTCTGGACCGGAAAACATCAAAATCTATTCAAGGATACTGGGCCGTGTCGGACAGAGTTCTATTAGTTAAATTAAGTGGCAGACATTTTAGCATAAATATTATTCAAGTATATGCCCCAACAGGAGAATCCAGTGAAGATAGTGTAGAAGAATTTTATTATGACATAGAGTCTGCCTTAATGAAATGTAAAAATTCAGAAATAAACATCATAATAGGGGACTTCAATGCAAAAGTAGGAAATCAAGGAGAAATCAGTAGGAAACTATGGGTTAGGAGAGAGAAATGAAAGAGGATACAGACTCGTAGAGTGGGCAAAAGAACAGGAAATGATTGTAGGAAACACCTGGATCAAACAACACCCTAGAAGATTGTGGACATGGAGGAGTCCTGATAGCAGGATTAGAAACCAGATTGACTACATTCTGATTAGCAGAAGATTTAGAAACGCATTAACAATAGCAAAAACAGTTCCCAGTGCTGATTGTTATAGTGACCACAGATTACTTACAGGAACATTGAGGATAAAGTTGAAGAAAGTCAAGTATATAACAGGAAACACTAAATATGATTTGTGTACATTGAGTAATGACAAGGAAATACAAAACAAATTCAACATAGAAGTACAGAACAGATTTGAAATTTTGTCTGATCTAGAGATCCTATTCCAGGATGTGGATGATCAATGGGAAACGTTGAAGAATTCAATCAATGTGGCTGCAGAAACAACTATTCCAAAATTAAAGAAGGTGGGTCGTAAGAAATGGATGACTGAAGAAATTTTACACCTCATGGAAACAAGAAGACTCAACAAAAATAATTCTGTCAAATATGAAGAAATTCACAGACAAGTCAGAACATTATGTAAGGAGGCAAAAGAAGCATGGCTTGAGGAAAAGTGCTTAGAAATTGAAAGCCAACACAACAGTCAAAATACCAAATTAGTGCACAAAAGAATTCAGGAACTTACTAATAAAAGAACAAGTACATCAACAGGGTGTCTAAAAACTGAAGATGGCAAAATCATAATAGAAAAAGACCAGATTCTACAGGTATGGACAGATTATGTGAAACACCTTTATGATGATAACAGAGACGAACAGTATGATATTAGACTTAATAATGAAGGACCGCCAATTTTGGAGATGGAGGTTCGAAATGTTCTTAAGCATATGAAAGCTGGCAAGGCCCCCGGTGCAGATAACATCACAACAGAAATGATTAAAGCTTTAGAAGAATTTGGACTAGATCAAGTCACCAGACTGCTGAACACATTATATGATACTGGAGATATACCTCCTGAATTATGTAACTCTATATTTATTGCAATCCCAAAGAAATCAGGAACCTTGGAATGTGATCAACATAGAACAATTAGTATAATGAGTCACATCACAAAGATTTTGCTAAGAATTATCATGCAAAGAATGAGGAAGAAGATACAACCTGAAATAGGGGAAGAACAATGCGGGTTTGTAGAAGGAAAGGGTACAGTAAATGCTGTGTATATGCTGCGAACAGTTATTGAACGTGCTATAGAAGTAAACAAGGATATACATCTTTGCTTTATTGACTATACAAAGGCTTTTGATAGCGTTAGACATGTCAGCATGGTGGATATGCTTGCAGATCTACAAATTGATGGGAAAGACATTAGACTTATAAAAAACATATATTGGAAACAACAAGCTGCAATAAGGATTGATAATGAAGTGGGACAGTATCAGCCAATTAAGAGAGGTGTTAGGCAGGGATGTGTGATGTCTCCAGATCTTTTTTCCCTGTACAGTGAAAATATTTTCAGAAATGTAGAGGATATAAATGGAATCAGCATTGGAGGACGAAACATCAATAACATTAGATATGCAGATGATACAGTATTAATTGCAGACAATGCGCAGGACCTGCAACAATTAGTAGATGCGGATTGTTGTACACAGTGAGCAACTGGGGTTAGAATTAAATTGTAAAAAGACTCAGGTTATGGTCGTCAGTAGGAAGGAAGAAGTGCCACAATGTAATATACAAGTAAATGGAAATATTCTTCAACAAGTGAATCGGTACAATTATCTTGGAACAGTTATAACATCTGATGGGAGATGCCTTGAAGAGATTAGAACAAGAATCGCCATGGCGAAAGTAGCCTTTAGCAAGATGAAAAACATTCTGACCAATAAAAAGATGTCAATTGAAACGAGAAAAAGAGTGTTGAGGGGATACATAGAGCCTGTTCTTTTGTATGGATGTGAAACTTGGACAATGAGCAGTCAAGCTGAAAAGCATCTGATGGCTGCAGAAATGTGGTTTCTGAGGAAAATGCAAAGAATACCATGGACAGACAGAAAAACCAATGACCAAGTACTACAGGAGACAAATGAACATCGTAAACTGATTAGAGAAATTAGACGTAGACAGTCAAAATTTTTTGGACATGTTATGAGAAGATAATGGATTGGAGAACTTAGTGACAACTGGCAAGATCGAGGGGAACAGACCAAGAGGAAGACCGAGAGGAAAATACCTGGATGGCTTGGCCACATGGCATGGAAGAGACAGGAACACTGAGCTGATCCACGACACTGGTGATCGAGTGAAATGGCGAGTCATGACCGCCCACGCTTTCCGGCATGGCACATGATTGATTGATTGAAACCTGGACTATGGCAGAAAAAGAGAAAAGAAAAATTACAACGGAAATGAGATTCCTGAGAAGAAAACTCAATGTATTAAGGAGTGAAACAATCTGAAATGATTACGTCAAGACTAAAGTCGGGGTTATAGTGGAGCTAGATGTCATTAGAAAACAGCAAGTTAAATAATAGCAACATACCCAGCCTACCAAATCACAGTATACCACAACAAGCAACGATGTACAGAACAATTGGAACCAGAAGAAGAGGGCGACTAAGTAAACGATAGACTGAGGGAATAGCAGAGTTCATGAGGATCTCGATATATGAAGCCCATAAACGGGCACTCTCCCGCTGTTTATGTTTCACCTCGACACCGCAAGGTACAAGAGGAACATGATGAGATGAGATGGGAAGAGATGAGATCAGATGAACGAACGAACAAACTTTGAGAGATAAGATGAGATGAGATGCGATTGATGTTTATGTACATTGTATATGTTGGGCAGGTCTGTAACAGAAATATGTTAGTATTTAGAACACTGACACATACATAGGTATGCGAGCAACAAACCTCAAACCTACGGTATAGACAATATTTCAGGTTGGCGTGCTTGTCCGCAAAAGCTATAGTTACCGACCGGGATTCGAACCTGTCACCCCCAAATGGCGACAGCGCCTCGCTGCAGGAACAAGTGTACTTCGACGGATGACCAACTAGACAGTGAGTGCCCAGTTGGTCATGCGTCGAAGTACACTTATAGTCCATGTTGTGTGACGTTCTACAAATAATGCCTACATTCTTATAATATGATGATGATGATGATGATGATGATGATGATGATGATGATGATGATGATGATGATGATGATGATGATGATGATGATGATGATGATGAAAACTGTCAGAAGGAAAATACCTAAAGTAACCTGTAATTAATAACCGGCAATTAAGCGGGTACATGTATCTATACTGAGACTGTGCCTAGAAGGGAGGCTCCGTGGCGAAGTGGTCAAGCCGTATAACTCGGGCTCCGAAGGTTGTGAGTTCGATTCTGGGCCGCGTCCTTCGGTTCACTAATTAAATTTTTTGGAGACCCACCTTGTGGGTCGTCGCTAGAGCTACGGAGTTCGTGCTTTGCAGCGACGCTTTCCGCGCTGCGGAAAGAGACCGAGCCATATATGGGATAAAACCCGGTGCAATGAAGTCGACCCTGGCGACTTTTTTGTGCCTGGAAATTCTGTCATGTGTATTTCATCACATACCTGTATCATTACTAAAAGTGATGTGAGCAAAATAGTGTGTTCTCCAGTTGCTATAGCTGTGCAAAAATAAACCTGCGGAGTGGTCATACAGACATACCACTAGACACGGCCAGAGCCGCCTCTATCTGTCACTTTATCTTAACAATTTGTCAGAAGGAAAATACCCAACGTAACCAAAAAGATAAAGTGTTAATATTACATGTATGCACGACAGATAGGACCACAATACAAACGATACGTTGATACAATACAATAACTGGCCGTGATAGAAAGAGGGAATGGAAGCCAAATCATCTCTATTGTTCATGCTGACGACCTACGCAGGGCGGGAACCCCAGCCGTCTGCCAGCTTCCCTCGCCACAAATCTGGCTCTGTCGCATGTACATGGACATCGCATTCAGCCCCTGTTTTATGGCTGTGCTCATCTTGCCAGCTGATTGATTACGTGTAATTAATCTGGCCTCTTCACGCCGACCACTGGCCATCCGAATCTTTTCAATGGGCTTTAATTATCCTAATTAGCAACTGCTGACAAACAACTCGTCGTTTTCGGTTATTTCCGGGAAAAAACTCTCTGCGTTGTCCTTAAATAAGATGGACATTCATTTCGGAAAACTCCAGATAGCTCATAAACATTACAGACAGCAATAACAACAGCTTAAGGGGATGCGACAGCTCCTGAACAGCCGCCCGGCTGATGACGGCTGATAGACAGAATTTACCGACTGGGCTTTGCAGCCTCCTTGTAACCTTCAACCTTGAACTCTGAACTCCAGTGGTTCCCAAAGCGCATGTTGCCCCAAGATGGAACAAATCAGAACAAAATAAATGTTTAAAATGCATATACCCCTGTGATGTGTCTTCACCTTGTAGAGTAGAGGGGTTTAAGAGTTTCAGTGACACCCAACAGCATATACCCATCTGATGTGTCTCCACTCTGAAAAGTAGAGGGGCTTAAGTGTTTCAGTGACCTCCAAGAGCTTTGCTGACGGTAGCGCAGCTACTAGTAGCCTCTCCCATGTCGGACAAGTCAAAGGACAGGGACCAGACGAAGAGAGACACAAACCTGGCACAAGGTGTATTATTAATTACTGTGTTTTTTTTTGTTTTTTTTTTTGAAAATATTGCCGTTCCAAGTTTGTATTGACCTTTTAATTTGCATGAACTCGACAGAGGGTGAATACAAAACTTGGAACGGCAATATTTTCAAACACCCCACAGTCATTAAAAATACTAATTCTAAATTCTAAATTTCTAAATTCTAAACATCCAGTGGACAGATTTCAAAACCAATGCGCAAATAAGACAAGAGACTAAGCAAGATATTGTATCCAATTTCATAAGAAGACGCCGTTGGAACTACATCGGCCATGTACACAGAATGGACAAGGCAAGACTCCCCTACCAAGCCCTCATATGGTCACCAGTAGGGAAAAGAAAACGGTGAAGACCAAGAGAGACCCTGCGTAAAACCATCATCAGAGAAGGCTCATTCAACGGCCAAGTAAACATCCAAGATCTACAACAGGTAGCAGCGAACCGCCGGACATGGAGAGCCATGACTTCTGCCCTATGCGCCGCCTTGGGCTCAAGAGGAAAGACTAACTAACTATTATACAGGGGTCTAGCTGGTCATGCGTCGATGTACATTTGCTCCTGCGGCGAGGCAGTGACGTCATTTGAAGGTTACAGGTTCGAAGCCGGATAGGTAACTATAGGTTTCAATGTTTATGTTGTCAGCTGTGTCCTCTTGTCTCTACTTCTGTCTTCTACTTCTATGAGTGCCAGTCAGTACCGTGTGTTTATTTATGAACTACCTTGAGGGTAGACAGGACAGTCAAAGGTTAGGGAGAGCCAGCCCGGAGAAATACTGGCCCAAATCGCATGTACCGGGCCCCGGACTTGACGAAATTGTGCAGGCAATTCACCAAATGATGCCACAAATACAAATATTAGGTGCACACCTGGACGTGGCTATCTGATTGGTCTCGCTAGCGATGAAATAACCTGGTGAAGACTGCACGGATACACTCGGGAGTCAGCGTGGCCGGGAGTTCTAACCTCTTGTGCTTAAACTTTCTCTGGTGATTGCGGCAGTCCACATACCGGTCAGCTGGGCTTATAAGTTGAGCTCTTGTCCTGGACTTGGGGACGTAAATTACAAGTACCTCAGAAGTCAAGGTGGATTCACCTGATGGCGAGGGACACTAGTAATAGGGAAAGCTAAAGTTCAAGAAACATGCAAGACAAGACAAACAAGACAAGACAAATAAAACAAGACAAACGAGACAAAGAATTCAAAACATACAAGACAAGACAAACAAGAGACAAGACAGACACGACAAGACAAGCAAGACAAAACATACAAAATAAGACATCATAAGACAAGACAAGACAATAAAAGTCAAACAAGACATGGCATGACAAGACAAAACAAATAAGACAAGAAATGACATGACAACGCAAGCAAGACAACACAAGACACGGCAATACCAACAACACAAGACAAGACATACAGGACAGGACATGACAAGACATGGTATGACAAGACAAGATAGACAAGACAAGACAGGACAAACAAGAGAACACAAGGTTTGACAACACAAGCAACAACCGAGACAAGACAAGACGTGACCACACCAACAAGACACACAAGACAAGGCAGGTGGTAAATGTTCTACATGTCACAAAAACAACAAATTAAAATCTCGATGTGCCACTATCACATATTTATCCTGAAATGCTGCCCCCTTTGACACACCAGCTTGAAAAGCATTGTTCTCCTGGCCAGAGTGTACAAGCAACAAAAAATTAAAGAAAATCAATAGATATTTATTGTCAGGACAGATTAGTTTCCCTTCTTTCAACATGGTTGTATTTCTTCGGTCTGTAGTCTTTGCATTTCCGGTACCGCCTGTGTAGAACAGGAAGACAACTGAAATGTCGATGACAGATCTACCAACCTTAAACCACAAAGCAAGGAAAGCTTTGCTAGAATGTTGCAATACATCGACGACAGAAAACACGCTTCAGACCACACGTCCTTCTTGTATGTAAGCAATATAAAACAGCACAAAGTAATGCAGCTATACAGAACACTATTACAGAAAACATAGGACGTTGCGGTGACTAGCCTTCATCAACAAATAAATACAAAAATCACAACATATGAACACTGGGCCAGACTACACCCGTTCAGCTGTATGGGCTTAATTTGGCTATAGCGGGCCTTTTGTCAGTCCTTTGCTGCGCGTCTTTCAGGGAAAACCCGATGTAATCAAATGCCTGAACCAAGTTGCATTGATAAAGTGTGTTCTGTTCGTTATTCTGGCGATATGTTACTCACGCTCTTAAACGCTGAAGACGAGGTAGCGGGATCGTTTCCTACTTTTCGTTCAGAAAGCAATGGCAAGTTACTGAACGTAACATTGTCTAGGAGATCAGACTCGGTTTGGGGTTGTTCGCAACGTCCTGCAAAGGACATGAAATGTTTATGTCTGTAAATAACACAACAATCTGTATTGGGGTTTAGAAGGACGAACCTTCAGGCGAACAGATACACTGGTTGTAGGGTCTGTACAGATAGTAGGGCGAACCTTCAGGCGAACAGTTACACTGGTTGTAGGACCTGTACAGATAGTAAGGCGAACCTTCTGGCGAACAGTTACACTGGTTGTAGGACCTGTACAGGTAGAAGGGCGAACCTTCCGGCGAACAGTTACACTGGTTGTAGAACCTGTACAGATAGTAAGGCGAACCTTCAGGCGAACACCTGTACAGATAGAAGGGCGAACCTTCCGGCGAACAGTTACACTGGTTGTAGGACCTGTACAGATAGAAGGGCGAACCTTCCGGCGAACAGTTACACTGGTTGTAGGACCTGTACAGATAGTAAGGCGAACCTTCCGGCGAACAGTTACACTCGTTGTAGGGCCTGTACAGATAGTAAGGCGAACCTTCTGGCAAACAGTTACACTGGTTGTAGGGCCTGTACAGATAGTAGGGCGAACCTTCCGGCGAACAGTTACACTGGTTGTAGGGTCTGTACAAATAGTAGGGCGAACCTTCCGGCGAACAGTTACACTAGTTGTAGGGTCTGTACAGATAGTAGGGCGAACCTTCCGGCGAACAGTTACACTGGTTGTAGGGTCTGTACAGATAGTAGGGCGAACCTTCCGGCGAACAGTTACACTGGTTGTAGGGTCTGTACAGATAGTAGGGCGAACCTTCCGGCGAACAGTTACACTGGTTGTAGGGTCTGTACAGATAGTAGGGCGAACCTTCCGGCGAACAGTTACACTGGTTGTAGGGTCTGTACAGATAGTAGGGCGAACCTTCCGGCGAACAGTTACACTGGTTGTAGGGTCTGTACAGATAGTAGGGCGAACCTTCCGGCGAACAGTTACACTGGTTGTAGGGTCTGTACAGATAGTAGGGCGAACCTTCCGGCGAACAGTTACACTGGTTGTAGGGTCTGTACAGATAGTAGGGCGAACCTTCCGGCGAACAGTTACACTGGTTGTAGGGTCTGTACAGATAGTATGGCGAACCTTCCGGCGAACAGTTACACTGGTTGTAGGGTCTGTACAGATAGTATGGCGAACCTTCCGGCGAACAGTTACACTGGTTGTAGGACCTGTACAGATAGTAAGGCGAACCTTCCGGCGAACAGTTACACTGGTTGTAGGTTCTGCACAGATAGTAGCGCGAACCTTCAGGCGAACAGTTACACTGGTTGTAGGTTCTGTACAGATAGTAGCGCGAACCTTCAGGCGAACAGTTACACTGGTTGTAGGTTCTGTACAGATAGTAGGGCGAACCTTCAGGCGAACAGTTACACTGGTTGTAGGTTCTGTACAGATAGTAGGGCGAACCTTCCGGTGAACAGTTACACTGGTTGTATGGTCTGTACAGATAGTAGGGCGAACCTTCCGGCGAACAGTTACACTGGTTGTAGGGTCTGTACAGATAGTAGGGCGAACCTTCCGGCGAACAGTTACACTGGTTGTAGGGTCTGTACAGATAGTAGGGCGAACCTTCCGGCGAACAGTTACACTGGTTGTAGGACCTGTACAGATAGTAAGGCGAACCTTCAGGCGAACATTTAACCTGGTTGTAGGGTCTGTACAGATAGTAGGGGTGTATGTTTCTCATATTGGGAATAGTTGTTGTATAAAGAAGAAAAAAAGTCGAACGGGTCGACTTCATTGCACCGGGTTTTTAATCCCTTATGGCTCTGTCTCTTTCGACTGCGCGGAACGGTCGCACAAAGAACGAGCTCCATATCCCCAGCGACGACCCCCAGGAGTCTCCGAAAAAAATGCACTTGTGAACCGAAGGACGCGGCGCAGAATCGAACACACAACCTTTTGAAGACCGAGGCAGACGGCTTGACCACTTCGCCACGGAGACTCCCCCCATTTATTGTATAGGATAACAGCATTCCTGATGTAGGGATATATACGGTGGCAGAATATGCATATATTTTTTTGTTTATATTCCCCAAGCAGTTTCTTTCTATGGTGTCTGTGATGTGTTTTATTGTCCATCATTTGGCATGGCCCTGCAAAGAAAGCCCTAAGAGGTATCCAAATATAATTAATCTGGAATCTTTTTTCATGTCAACATAAATTTATATTAAGTGATTCATAACAATAACGTACATTATGAGGGATAGGCAAGGAATGTCTATTACGGGATAGACAGGACACATGCGAGAATATAACTGGAGAGATACGCATGGTTTATATAGGCCCGCGAATGATGCTAGAAATATCCAAATGGCCCTTGGGTTGGGAGGGGGAGGGGGGGGGGGAGATTTCCCACCCTAGGCATAACTGAAAGTGAATGAGAACAAAAACCATTCGTGGAGAAATTGCGACCAGGAAGACAAAGTCTGACCAAATGGGAACATAAGGTTATGCCGACTGGGAAGAAACTCAGACACACGGATTTGTCCATGGCTACGGTCAGTGACCAGCTATCAGACATCAGGTTGTACAGACTGGGGAGAAACTCGGACACCCAGATTTGTCCATGGTTGCGGTCAGTGACGAACTATCAGACATCTGGTTGTACCGACTGGAGAGAAACTCGGACACCTGGATTTGTCCGTGGCTACGGTCAGTGACGGACTATCAGTCATCAGGTTGTACGGACTGGGGAGAAACTCGGACATCTGGATTTGTCCATGGCTTGGCTACGGTCAGTGACGAACTATCAGTCATCAAGTTGCACAGACTGCGGAGAAACTCGGACACCCGGATTTGTCCATGGCTACAGTCAGTGACGAACTGTGTCTAACACTAGTGGATGCCATTACTAAAAGACCATTCACATGTTTTACTGAAGATAAATACATTGTCCACTTTCCACTGAAAATGTGGAATGTCCACTTTTTAATGGAGAATACAAAATTAACATTGTTCACTCGGGAGTAAATTATTCTCCACTGTTTGTTGTCGAAATATAATGTCCACTGTGGAGTGGAGACAATGTAATATAGGTTGTTTTACACATTGGAATTTCCACTGTGTACTGAAGATAATGTTATGACAGTTGATACCCGGTGAGAGATGTGTTGCACCGTCCAATGGAGAAAATATATAGACCGCTGTATTTTTCTGTGGGAAACTACAATGGCCACTGTTTTACTGGAGAGAAATGCAATGTCCACTGTTTTACTGGAGAAAAATGTAATGTCCAGTGTTGACAACACACGCCGCTGACAACACCAGCGACGGTAGAGATTTTGTAGTGAGAGTGGTTTAGTTCTTGGATGTTTGCAGACAGCCACCGTGTCATAGATGTCACTGTCTTTTATTGTCTATGTCACTGGGAATCCTTGTCAACATTGAAGCAACGTCCAACTGCATCCCAGTCCATCAGGTGTGCCTAGGGACATGACAACCATGTAACAACACTCATTAAGTCATCGACAAGCTTCTCCTCTCTGGCCACTCAGAGACCAATGAAATCATAATCTCTCCTGAATATATTTTTTCTCTCTTCAATAACGTCGGCCATCTTTCACAGTAGCGTCATCAATATGTCCGCAGGGTTTTCTTGGAGGTCGTGTTACAATCTTGATATTAATATATTTTTCTACACGGCATTACCTCGGCAGCCTGGCTGTATTCTGTGCCCATTCTCTCATCGAAGATTAACTTAAATTACCCCCAGAGGGCACCTGGCCGAATGGATATAACGCCCTGCTCCCCTTCACGAGCCCCAAGTTCCAAACCTCAGTAAGGTGATGGAGTTGCTTGTCTGTATGTGTCAAAAAGAAAATATTAATCTGCATTGCGAACCCCACTCCAACAGTTCCGTGTACAGTTCCCCACTCCAACAACTATGTGTACAGTTTCCCACTCCAACAGTTCCGTGTACAGTTCCCCACTCCAACAACTATGTGTACAGTTTCCCACTCCAACAGTTCCGTGTACAGTTCCCCACTCCAACAGCTCTGTGTACAGTTCCCCGCTACAACAGCTCGATGTACAGTTCCCCACTCCAACAGTTCCGTGTACAGTTCCCCACTCCAACAGCTATGTGTACAGTTCCCCACTCCAACAGTTCCGTGTACAGTTCCCCACTCCAACAGCTATGTGTACAGTTCCCCACTCCAAACAGTTCCGTGTACAGTTTCCCACTCCAACAGTTCCGTGTACAGTTCCCCACTCCAACAGCTCTGTGTACAGTTCCCCGCTACAACAGTTCGATGTACAGTTCCCCACTCCAACAGTTCCGTGTAAGTTCCCCACTCCAACAGCTATGTGTACAGTTCCCCACTCCAACAGTTCCGTGTACAGTTCCCCACTCCAACAGCTATGTGTACAGTTCCCCACTCCAACAGTTCCGTGTACAGTTCCCCACTCCAACAGCTCTGTGTATAGTTCCCCACTCTAACAGCTTCTTATTCAGTTTCCCACTCCAACAGCGCCTTGTACAGTTCCCCACTCCAACAGCGCCGTGTATAGTTCCCCACTCCCAACAGCTCCGTGTAGACTTCCCCGCTCCAACATCTGCATACTTAATTGAAAACTGTAACAGCTCCATACAAAATTCCCCGCCACAAGATTTCAGTACTCAATTTGCCATTCCGTTGAGTGAAGTCCACACTCAGTTCTCCACCCCAACAGTTCCTTAGTCAATCCCCAGCTCCAAGATCCACTATGGGGAGATGTGTCACACGCCCCCGCTCCAAGATGCACTATGGGGAGATGTGTCACAATTTCCAGCTCCAAGATCCACTGTGGGGAGATTTGTCAAAATCCCTCGCTCCAAGATCCACTATGGGGAGATGTGTCACAATCCCCCGCTCCAAGATCCACTATGGGGAGATGTGTCACAATTCCCCGCTCCAAGATCCACTATGGGGACATGTGTCACAATCTCCCGCTCCAAGATCCACTATGGGGAGATGTGTCACAATTCCCCACTCCAATATCCACTATGGGGAGATGTGTCACAATGCCCCGCTGCAATATCCACTATGGGGAGATGTGTCACAATCCCCCGCTCCAAGATCCACTATGGGGAGATGTGTCACAATTCCCCGCTCCAAGATCCACTATGGGGAGATGTGTCACACTCCCCCGCTCCAAGATCCACTATGGGGAGATGTGTCACAGTCCCCCGCTCTAAGATCCACTATGGGGAGATGTGTCACAATTACCCGCTCCAAGATTCACTATGGGGAGATGTGTCACAATGCCCCGCTCCAAGATCCACTATGGGGAGATGTGTCATAATTCCCCGCTCTAAGATCCACTATGGGGAGATGTGTCACAATTCCCCGCTCCAAGATCCACTATGGGGAGATGTGTCACAATTCCTCGCTCCAAGATCCACTATGGGAAGATGTGTCACAATGCTCCCCTGGTCAACACATTTCTCACAGCTTAAAAGGGATTTGAACTGTTTCCCTACGAGTCAAGAGTGCGTCCTGAGCTGCTCTCAGTTTGTGTTTTCACCATGTGCCCTTGACAAAATCCATCCACATAATTATTATCCTTCTCTTAGGTCCATAATTATAGCTTCTTTAGTTGTTGACTCAACGAGTCTCGTGACTGGGTCTCACTCTCACAAGAAGCCTGAACTATGCTAATATGACAGCTAAACGGCAGATAAACATTTTCAATAGGCAACATCAACCATAAATTAACCACGTGTAAATCCCGGCAAAGTCAAACATAAATTGATGATGTATAAATGCCGGTAACGCTAAATATAAATTGATGAATTATAAATCCTGGCAGCGTCAAACATAAATTTATGATGTATAAATCCTATCAACGCCAAACATAAATTGATGATGTATAAATCCTCGCAGCGTCAAACATAAACTGATGATGTATAAATCTTGGGAGCGTCAAATATAAATTGATGATTTATAAATCCATGCAGCGTCGAACATAAATTGATTATGTATATATCCTGGCAATGCCAAACATAAATTGATGGTGTATAAGTCCTCGCAACGCTAAACATAAATTGATGATTTATATATCGTGGCAATGCGAAACATAAATTGATGAAATCCTGCAACGCCTAACATAAATTGATGAATTATAAATCCTGGCAGCGTCATACATAAATTTATGATGTATAAATCCAGGCAGCGTCAAACATCTGGACTAAAATGTTGACTTCTCGTCCTTGACTCTGAGACATAAAATACAAGTACCTCTGAAGTCGGAGTATGTTCGCCCGATGGCGAGGGACACGGGTAATAAAGAAAGCTAATTGGCACGCAAATTTCAGTCCAGAGCTACTAGAAGTAGTGTGCATGAACTACGCTTGAGCTCTAAGCGGCGAGCGTAAAACAAAAAATAATCAAAACAAAAACAAAACACACACACACGAACTGGAAGTATACCAGTGTGAGAATATGTGAGGGTACAGATGAATGAGAGCTCACAGTGCCAGGAATAACACTGTCAGAGCCTAGCAGCGACATCGTTACGGCACCCGGCGGACAAGAGTTGTCGGCTGGCAAGTTTCTTACCTGACACGCGACCAGCGCTGACGACAGACGACGCAAAGCCACGTGACCCCACCTGAGGCAGTGGGCAGTGTGTGTGCTAATCTCAGACCACGCTGCGACTGGACATCTGAACGGACGTGTGTGTCGAGAGCAAGGCGTTGTGTGAATCTCCGTGGTTGTGAGCTGAACGACTGATATTGTGAGCGTCAGACCTATGAGCTGTATTGTGGTAGTGAGTTGTTATATGTTGTACATTGCTGTAACTAATTGTTATGTATTTAATGTGGTAATAAATCCATAGAACTTGTTGCTGTGTCTTACGTCGAATTACGTTTGTACTTGTACTGTCTCACATGTGTTAGCCAACGAGCCTAATATAAGATCCTGACATGTGTGGACGTGGGTTGCTCGTCATTATTTAAGAACCTAATATATTTAGACGTGTGTTGTTCGTCTTTGTGATTTAAAACTATAATTCTTGTACTTGTAAAATTTGTCAAGGTTATAGTGATGTACATGTGATCGGAAAAGTCTCAGTGTGATCCATTACTACATTGTCTAAATATGTTTAGAATCATTAGTAAATGTACAGTACATATTGTTTGATCCTGTAAACGTGTTAAACATTTGTGATTTGTTAAACTTGTCACCGTTCGACCTTGTCAACCTTGTGATTTTGCCGCCATTTTGACCTTGTCGCCATCTTGTAAACTTGATGTCTTTGTCCTTACTGAATGTCATCTTGATGTAAGTGATGTGTCATCAATGTTATTGAGTGTTCAAATACAGATAGATTGTTTTTGTGTATTGAGTTTGTGGAACGCAAAGAGTTTTGGAAAGAGTGTAACTTCTGTTGAAAGAAACACTGTTGACGACAAATTTACGACATACAATTATACTCAACGCCACTCAAACCGAATCAACACTTAGTGACTTACAGGCACACACCAACAAACACACGCTAACTTATTTCTCTCCAAAAACAAAGCAGGTTTTTGCGTACCATCCATAACCCTGCCGTAGAGGTCATTAGTGGTTCTGAAGTACGACCTTACAGTTTTTCTAGCCCGATTGCCCAACCATTCGTCATCATATCCAAGGGCACTTGAGTATATTTTTCTTTACTTTAACTTTACGTATGCATTAGTGGGCACGCATCGTATAGTCAAATCAAGTGTAAGTTGTTTTTCTACTAACCAATTATAATATATTTTGTGTGGTTGATTGTCATCGACATATTTTCTCCATCATGTCGTCATTGTTTGATTTCATCGATATGGGTTTAAAATTAAAGTTAGAAGGTGATGAATTAACACAATGGAGTGAGAAGAAATACGCTGAATACTGTGAACGCGAAGATAGAGCAGCTGAAAGAGCTCTAAAACAGGCAGAGATTGAAAAAGCTGCCAAGCAAATAGAGGCTGAAACAGCATTAAAGCATGCCGAAGTAGAAATGGCTGCAAAGACAAAGCAAGCTGAGATAGACAGTGAACTTAAGAAAGCAGAAATAGCGGCTCAGAGCAAGAGGGAAGAACTTGAACTACAGTTGAAAATGAAACAACTGGACACTGAGACTGCAATGAATAAAGAGTCAAAGAAATCTGAAAGACTGGAAAAAGAAAACCAGTATAAGAAGTACCAAGGTATCGTTCGTAACTATACCTCGGGTGACTGCATAGCAGCCTTTACCCAAAATTTTGAGACTTTAATGGAACATTATCAAGTTCCACTTTCGGAATGGAATATTTTATATATGAGGAGTCTATCTGGGGAACCTCTGAAAGTTCATTGAAACCATCCCCAAAGACCTCAGGAAAAGAGTACCATTACATTAAATCTAAAATAATGGCACATTTCATGCTAGATGAAGCAGGGTACAGAGAACAATTCAGTAAACTGAGTCCCAAAGTCAACTCAAACGTTCTCTGACTACCTCTGTTTAGTCCGAGACATTTTCAGCAAATGGACTTCATCAGCCAAAATTAACAAAAATTATGATAAATTAGAAGATCTCATTATTCGAGATAAGGTTATTTCTTCTATCCCAACATCTTTTTCTAAGTTCTTGCAAGAGAATGAATGCACATGTGTGGAAGAAATGGAAAGACGTGGGTCGGCCTATTATACGGCAAATAAACAGTGTTTTGCCACTGAAGCTACTGACAGTAACTGGGTAGCAGCTGCCAACTATGAGAAAAACTATAGTAGGCAAAAACCAAACAGGCCTACCTCTGAAAAGTTTAGAC
Organism: Cepaea nemoralis; assembly: GCA_014155875.1. NCBI lineage: Eukaryota > Metazoa > Mollusca > Gastropoda > Stylommatophora > Helicidae > Cepaea > Cepaea nemoralis. The sequence goes on from JACEFZ010011380.1 coordinate 710,318, forward strand.
ATTGTGTTCATTGTAAAATGTCTCATTATTTGAACGATATGTGCGATAAAAACCCAGGGTACCAAACATACTTGCAAAATATGGTAAACAGACAAGACAGAGAACGTAAATCGTTCAAAAGCTTACGAAAATGTTTTCTCTGCAAGGCATACGGTCACCATCGCATGGATTGTAAAGGCAGGCATATGACCAACAAAGCCAATGCCGCCTTGTTCGATAGTTCAGCGTCAGAAGACGAAAATACAGAAAAACATCCTGTACATGCAGCACAGGCTTGTGACGTATTTAGTTCCAACACATGCACTGTCTGTAATACCTTCTTTGAAAATGGTATCTTAACATGCGGGCACGCCATCCCTATTGCTAATGAGGAAGGTAACTTAGTAATAGACTCAAAAGGCAAGTTAGACATCTATCACGGGTACGTTAATGGCAAGTCTGCTACAGTACTTCGCGACACCGGGAGTACACTTATTGGCCTGAAAACAACATTCATAACACCTACAGACTACACTGGTAGACACATCACATGTAGAACATTTTCAGGCAATATTGAAAAATATCCATTAGCTTGGGCATACATCGAAACACCATTCCTCACCGGAAAAGTAAAAGTCGCAGCACTTACAAACCCAGTGTGCGATATAATCATCGGGAATTTACCGGAAGTGAATGACAAACATCATAACCATGACATAACATCACTATGTATTAATGATAACACATCACCACCAAATGTCATTGAAAATGTCATATCACCAGTTGAATGTATGTTAGCTAATGCAGCACTAAGTTCTCATCACATCATTGACGATATCATTCCATCATCATCTGATGTCATTGAGTGTGTGAACGCAGTAACAAGAGCTACTGCTAGAGTGCAAGATGATAGTAACCAAACTGAGGCTATTCAAATGCTTAGCCCAGAAGTACCACCTAGTGACTCGATGAAGGAAACATTCATAACAGCTCAAAAAGCTGATCCTTCACTGTCAAAGTATTTTGACCTGATCGGCAAAAAGCCAAGAGTAACGAAAAATGCTAAATGGCATTTTGCTTTATACAATAATGTACTCACCAGGTACTACACCAAAGGTGACGTTACAACAAAGCAAACTGTGTTACCAACCACTTATCGCAAGCAAGCTTTACATCTTGCTCACGATATACCTTTTGCAGGTCATATGGCATATGTTAAAACCAGGTCAAGACTATTGACACAGTTTCATTGGCCAAAATTCTGTAATGACATAAAAACATATTGCAGAAGTTGTGATACATGCCAGAAACTGGTAAAGAAAGGTAAACACCCACAGGCAAAGTTACAAGTCACTGACTTAGCCAGTCGACCTTTTGAAAAATTATCAGTTGACATTGTGGGCCCTCTTAGTCATACAACTACTAGAGGGAATAAATATATACTAACAATTATTGATCAATGTAGTCGCTGGCCAGAAGCGATTCCGTTAAAGAACATTACTGCCAACGATATCATGGAAGTGTTCTTCCATATTTTCTCCAGAATTGGGTTTCCAGATACGATCCAGTCTGATAGAGGCACTCAATTTATCGCCGCATCCACTCAAGCTTTCACTAAAATGTTAGGAGTGAAGCAAGTCTTCAATAGCCCCTATCATCCTCACTCGAGCGGGATAATAGAAAAGCTTAATGGGGATCTGAAGCACATGCTAGCCAAAGTAACTCAAGATCACCCCAATAACTGGGATCTATACTTACCAGCTGTCCTTTTTGCTTATCGCGAGGTACCACATTCTAGTACCGGTTTCTCTCCTTTTGAACTCATCTATGGTGCCAAACCACGCGGCCCATTAACAATTTATCACCAAATGTTAACTGAGTCCACTCCAGTATTGAAACCCATATCATCATTTGTGTATGTAACATCATTGCGTGAAAGGATAATGAAATCATGTGAAATTGCTAAAAGTGCACTAAAACTATCTGGTGCTACTTACAGACAATACGCAGACAAAGGTAACAGGACTATAACATTGACAGCTGGACAGGACGTACTTACTACTACTACCTAGTGACAGACAGCTACTGACAGATTCTTGGCAGGGACCTTTTAAAGTGACAAGACAAATCTCTCCTGTTGACTACGAAATCCTGATAAAAGACAAACACAAAATATTTCACATCAATATGCTAAGACCATACTTCAACAGAGACAACGAACAAGACGATACGACAGCTTGCACCGTGATAATAGATCACGAAGATGACGATTCTAGCGACGAGATTCCAACACCTACATTAGACACGACAAACTGCTTGAAGGAGATCAAGATCAATCCAAACCTAAGTCAAGCAGAGACAAACAGTTGCAAACAGTTGATACAAGAGTACAACACCATCTTTTCAGACAACCCAGGACAAACAGAGTTAGTACAGCATCACATCACACTCACATCAAACACACCCATAAGATGCAGACCATACACCATACCATTACATTACAAGGAACAACTACATCAGGAAATCATCAGCTTAGAAAAAAACAACATCATCAGACGATCCCTATCAGACTTCTCTTCACCCATGGTCATTGTACGGAAAAAGGACAACACAATACGACTTTGCATAGATTACAGAAAACTGAACAAAATAACTGTTTTAGATCTTGAACCAATGGCAAATACGGACGATCTTCTGACAGAACTGACTGACGCTAAGTTCTTCACGACCCTTGACATGGCTAAAGGTTACTGGCAGATTGCTGTACATGAAGACAGCAGACATCTAACAGCTTTCGCCACGCCTTGGGGACTGTACGAATGGTGCAAACTTCCATTTGGGCTAGTCAATGCCCCAGCCACATTTGTACGCATGACACGACTCCTCCTATCTGACATTCCTAATATAGTTTCCTATATTGACGACATCTGTGTCCATACAGAGACAATGACGGAACATATAAAGATACTGGAACAGACACTAGAACGTATCAGACAGCACGGACTGACAGTGAAGCCTTCAAAGGTGAGCATGGCTTACCAAGAGATATCATTTTTGGGGTACAGAATATCCAATGGCTTTGTCATGACAGACAACAAAATTGTCTCGAAAATTCTAAAACTGTCACTTCCAACAAATAAGAAACAAGTCCGCAGTTTGCTGGGACTTATTAATTATTACAGAAACTTTATTCCTGATTTTTCAGAGCTAACTGAGGTTTTTTCTAACTTACTAACCAAGAATAAACCCGAAAAAGTTGTAAACGATGAATGCCTACGAAATGCATTTGATAAAGTTTTGGCACATTTTTCTGATAAGAATACACCTAATCTCATCCTTAAATTGCCCAACATTCGTTTACCTTTCAGATTGAGAACAGATGCTAGCTCCATTGCGATCGGTGCAGTCCTTTTGCAGGAATACAACGACATCTTGCATCCCGTCTGTTTTCTATCAAGAAAACTAAGACCCCGAGAGCGGGCCTGGTCCATTCCGCAATTGGAGGCATTGGCCTTAGTAGAAAGTGTCACAAAGCTGTCCAAATATCTTCTAGGACGTCACTTTATCATCGAAACTGACAACAGTCCATTAAGGTATATCAATTCTGCAGTACCATCAAATAACATGATTGCTCGCTGGTCCTTAAAGCTTCAGAATTTCAGTTTTGAAGTTCGCCATATTCCCGGCAGAATGAATACAATCGCCGACCTTTTGTCCCGTTGTCCGACAGACCCAGTAAGCAATGTCTGAGTGCACTGTGTAATATTACACTCAGCCCAACACAGCCACCAATGTGTGAATTTTTTCCATTCACCTACTGTGTAAGGTCTAATAAGTAAAATTGTGATACGGTTTGCAAACCGACATGTATAATATTCTTATTTTAATCAATTTATGTCTTATGTAATGAGTGTAGTATAATTGTGTAGTGTGTGTTAGAATGAGAACGATATTAATTGTAGATAGACACCAACAACAATGTCACATACGCTTATCCATTTACCATAAGCGAACTTTACCATGGTGACATTTGTGGGTGATTTTTTTCACCGTGATATTTTAACATGTAGCAAATGTGGACTGAACATAGACTCCTACATCACCTCTACAGCGAATGTGATCCAAATTGTTCGAAGTTGTGAACACATCGGAAATAAGAACATTCCATCATAATCCGTTGTCATACTATAACATCAAACACCAACTGTGAGAACATTTTACTATCCGTTCCGAAATAAAACCGGATCATTTGTATTCAGAAAATGTAACATCAACCAAATTTTTCGTTTCGTGTGCATTTCCGGTGTAGTTTAAAAAGTATAACTTAATTAGCAGACTATGTACAAATTTCCAAAAATTTATGACACTTGTAAAATCCTTTCGAATCTATAAAATATAATATACAAATTGTGTACTTATTTATTTTGATTACTGTAATCTTAGAATCATATCTTGATTAATGTATTCATATTATCGACTTTTTCTCGTTAATATGAAGAAACGTCAAGCAATGACGCTAAGAAATTAAATAAGTATTGTAATGTATGAAATTTCTTAAATGTCAAAAATTACTTCCCTTGCATTTGTGAATTACATCAAGGGCCATAATTTAAAATATATTCATTAATGTATATTGTATAAATAGACATTTTGTTGCTCAAATGATTGGCACAGCAGGTAGGCGTCCACCAAGCATGTCATAGTGCTGCCAACATTGCAAACCAACATAAGAGCTCCTGACCAAATGAGGGCAGAGTTTAAGTGTTTAATACGACTAATACAAAGCCGTATTTCAGTCTGGCCTAGATGGTTGTTGCAAAACAATCATATTATTACGTTTTTTTCAAAATGGCTGCGAGGTAGATGCGTGAAGCTGGAACTACTGATCTGACTGGGTATTATTGCAATGAAGGTAACCAGGCATCAGGGGGATGAAACCTGAATTGTGTTAAAAATTGTACTTCATTTGTCATTTCAATGCAACTTACATTTTTTTTGTATATATTTCTATGCCTTATATGTATTTTCATGCATACCACTGGGAAAGAGTAGTCTCTGACATGAAATTAACACTACCCCAGTATATACATACATCATGAATGAAAGATGGCATCTTTCATTGAAGTACCCGGGGAGAATGTCAGAGCCTAGCAGCAACATCGTTACGGCGCCCGGCGGACAAGAGTTGTCGGCTGGCAAGTTTCTTACCTGACACGCGACCAGCGCTGACGACAGACGACGCAAAGCCACGTGACCCCACCTGAGGCAGTGGGCAGTGTGTGTGCTAATCTCAGACCACGCTGCGACTGGACATCTGAACGGACGTGTGTGTCGAGAGCAAGGCGTTGTGTGAATCTCCGTGGTTGTGAGCTGAACGACTGATATTGTGAGCGTCAGACCTATGAGCTGTATTGTGGTAGTGAGTTGTTATATGTTGTACATTGCTGTAACTAATTGTTATGTATTGAATGTGGTAATAAATCCATAGAACTTGTTGCTGTGTCTTACGTCGAATTACGTTTGTACTTGTACTGTCTCACATGTGTTAGCCAACGAGCCTAATATAAGATCCTGACAAACACCTCAAAACACCAGTGAGAACAGATATCATCACGATGTGTTTCCTAGATGTCTTACCTTTGTCTAGAAACTGTACCGGCTCTTCATATTTTTTTCCCCCTGTCCCAGTTTTTGAAATGTTGTACATAGACTACTACAACAATCAATGATGTACAGACCAGGGGAAACCAGAAGAGGCCGACCATGTAAACGATGGACAGAGGGAATGACAGAGTCTATGGGAATCTTGATATATGAAGCTCATGAACGGGCACTCTCCCGCTGTTTATGCTTCACCTCGACACCGCAAGGTACAAGAGGAACATGTTGAGATGATGATGATGATGTACAGAATTAGCGGACGCGTTGTCCTAGTGGTCAGGACGATACGCTGACAATGCCACGAGTGCGGTCGGGCAATGGTTCTAGTCTTGCACTCACCGTTCGCTACAGGAGCGAAAGACTGACCACCCGTTCCTCCTGCACTCAGGCCGGACATTGTGTTGATCCCAACACTGGACATAGCCACAGCACGTACCTTCAACCGGTGTTGTTTGTTTATTAATTCTTCATCATCATGTGCCATACCGATAAGCGTAGGCAGTCAAGTTTCGCCATCTAACACGATCACCAAAGTCGTGGATCAGCTCCGTGTTCTTGTCTCGACCATACCACGTGACCAAGCCATCCAGGAATTTACTTCTCTGCCTTCCCCTTGTTCTTTTCCCCTCAATCTTGCCAGTTGTCACAAAGTTCTCCAATGTATTTCTCATCATGACGTGCCCAACAAATTGTGACTGTCTACGTCTAATAACTCCAATCAGTTTACGGTTTTCATGTGTTTCCTGTAGGACTTGGTCATCAGTTTTTCTGTCTGCCCATGGTATTTTTTGCAGTATCCTCAGAAACCACATTTCAACTGCCATTATTTATTTATTATTTATATACAGAATTATGCGTACAATGTTTTCATTTTTCTTTCCAAGCAGTGCTAATAATATCAGTCATGTTTACCCGCGCATTTGTGTGGAAGTTAAATTTTAAATTTTTACATAAAACATGGGTGTGTGTGTGTGTGTGTGCGCGCGCGTGTGTGTTTGTGTATGTAATAATATAAAATTAGTTTGATATGTCTATATTATCATAGCTTCATTTTGAAAGAGTAAATAAAAGCATTAACCGGTATTTTTATACTCTATCTGCCATTGTGTGTGTGGGTATATGAGAGAGAGAGAGAGAGAGAGAGAGAGAGAGAGAGAGAGAGCGAGAGAGAGAGAGAGAGACAGACAGACAGACAGACAGACAAACAGACAGACAGACAGACAGACAGACAGACAGACAGACAGACAGACAGACAGACAGACAGAGATAATATATACAATGGTCTGATATATCTATCTTATCATAGTTTTAAAAACAAAACAAACAATGAGTATATAAAACTGTCAACAACTTGAAATGCTTACCGTTGTGAGCTAATCCGGCCTCTAGGAGGTAATAACACTAGCCCGGGAAACAAGTTGTTATAAACAAGAGCACTGGCGGTTGGGTTACATGTCTCCACGGAGGAAAGAACAGCAGGTAATTGGTATGTGCGTGTCCCGGTGTCTTTCTGTGGTGTCTTTCTGCGTGTCTTTCTCTGAACTTGTTTATCGGCAAAAAGCCTGGCACACTTAGATGCGCTACCATGCCACAAATTGCGATTGGTCACTGTTGCTGTCTCCAATAGCCAGTTTATATTTTCTACGGTAGGCTGTTTTGCCAACGTTCTAAATTGTCGTGAAATAATTGAAATAATAAATATTCGCTCTGCTAAATGATAATTATGTAAGCAGAAAGACATGGTGGCTTCTTTAAAACTGCCGTGTTATATTTAAATGTTGGACAATGTGTTTTGTTTGTCTCTGTTGAAAGGATTCACGGCGTTACTTCTTATATTTTGAACTGTTTTCCGTAGTATGCATTCGACGAGGGACAGCGAAGTATGCCAGGCAGTACATCATGCAATGTATTATTTGTGTCTTCATTATTCAAATACTTACTTATTTGTTTAATAAACTTAATTAACCCATCTTGTAAGGTGTTTAAAAGGATAAAAGATAATGTTCATAAATATCTTACACTACTATAATGAATAAACTGGTCAGTTAATTAGCATTCATAAGTCTCACTTTAAAAAAGAATCCTTTGCCAAAAGTGGCAATCAACCCCAGCATGTTTTGGCTGTGTATAATTTACTGCTCCATTTTTATGTTCAGTAATTTGCCACCGACAGTTGCCAACAGTTCAGATGACACCAAATTGAACAGCTACGTTCTTGAAAAAGTCAACAGCTTCACATACCTAGGAAGCAAAATGACATCTACAGGGGACTCATCACCAGAAATATCATCTAGAATCGCACTGGCATCTAGTGCCTTCAATAAACTGTCAAACATCTGGAAGTCAAAGACACTCAGCAAACACACAAAACTTAAAATCTTCAACTCTTGTGTGATTCCAGTGTTAACGTATGGATGTGAAAGTTGGAAATCAACGGTAGCTTTAGATAAAAAATCAGACAATTTTGAGAACAAATTTCTTAGAAGACTTCTAAACATCCACTGGACAGACTTCAGAACCAATTCGCAAATAAGACAAGAGACTAAGCAAGATACAGTATCCAATTTCATAAGAAGACGCCGTTGGAACTACATCGGCCATGTACTCAGAATGGACAAGTCAAGACTCCCCTACCAAGCCCTCATATGGTCACCAGTAGGGAAAAGAAAACGGGGAAGACCAAGAGAGACCCTGCGTAGAACCATCATTAGAGAAGGCTCATTCAATGGCCAAGTAAATATCCAAGATCTACAACAGGTAGCAGCGAACCGCCAGGCATGGAGAGACAGGACTTCTGCCCTATGCGCCGCCTTAGGCTCAAGAGGAAATACTAACTAACTAACTAACTAATTTGCCACCTAATTGTTAATACTGGAGCTCACACCACTGAAATCAACGCAAGACGGTTTGCTTCCGTGTGGTTATGCAGCTGATATCGAACCTTACACTTGGATTGCGCCGATCCTTTAGGCACAATAATATAGGATCACTAAATCAACCGCCGGCCATTTGGAAACAGAAACTGTCAAGCGTCGTGGGGAGGAATAGTTGATGTTCCAACGCGCGACTGGTTGCCATGAATGGTATCATTCTCTACGATTGTACAATGTCGTTGATGTCGTCCATTCATTGTCTCCTCGGGCGTTATCTTACCCTCTAACAAATATTCGTTGGTGCAGCGCCAGTGCTGGTAGTTGATGGTGTTATATTCCAATGAGATGGCCAAATCATTTGATCTTCTGTCTTTCAGTATATGTGACACAACGTGTGGATCCCACTGTCTGTCTGATAGCATAGTTTCTTACTCGGTGTCGCTTTGTTAAGTTGTCAGCTCTTCTCAAGCATCTCATCTCACAGGTGTTGATTTTACGTCAGTGTGATTTTGACAATGTTTGATATCGGTAACAAAGGGTTGGTATGAATAGTATGTTTTATCATCTGTCGTTTTGGGGACATTTGGAATTGTTCAGTATTAGTAATAGGTGACACCTAATTTTTCTACTTATTTGTCTATTTTGCCATCCTCTGTGATCATACTTCCTAGAGATTTAAATTATTTAACTTGCTTCAGAGGTGTACTATTTATCTGTACATTTAGTGGATCAGGAGATCTGCTAACTTGCATGACTTCAGTTCTGGTTGTATTCATCTTCATATTGTATCTGTTGTTTGTTGAACTCAACTTATTAATATGATTCTGTAATCTGTCCTCGTCACTGCAAAACATACATTAATTATCTACTGTATAATTATTCTTTCTTTAGTCCATTCCCTGTGGCGTTGGTGATCATGTCTGTCCACAGCCTTCTGTCTCATGTACTGCCAATCTTCTTATAGTCCATGCCGTGTGGCATTGGTGATCATGTCTGTCCACAACCTTCTGCCTCGTGTGCTGCCAGTAATTTGTTATAGTGATATTCCTCCATACTAAGATGGCAAACTATCCAGCATCTTCTCTCTTGGTTCCCCCCCCCCCCCTGCCTCTCTTCTCCTCCAACCTCCCCATTGTGACGACATACTCCAGCTTCCCCCTCCTCATGACGTGCCCAAAGATTGTAAACTGTCATCTTCGATACGAGATACCAGTTCTTGTTGTGAGTTAACTTCTCTCAAGATATCTTCATTGCTCTTTCAATCCTTCCGTTCTCTTCATTCTGCTATGAAAACCCATCTCCACACCTTCCACAGAACTCCTCAATTGTCTGCTGATTGTTTATAATTCAAAACAATGCATTCTCTTGGTGAATTTAAACACAGAAATCACAAAAAATATGTTGCACGATTTATTGCCTGCCATAGTTCGCTACGAGATGAAGAGGAGTTCGCCAGGCAATAAATTGTGCAGCATATTGTTTGTGACGTATGTGTTTAAATGTTCGTATTTCGCAAAACTCCGTGGTAGGGTAAAGCAAATACTTAGGCATCATTACGTCGTTAGGTAATGCACATAATGTTTATTTATGACAACTTCGGCTCTCTGTAGATTTTTCAAAAATACGAATTCAATATAACAAGCTGTGAGAATAACGTGTTTACAAGAAAGCCGCGGGAAATAAAAACTCGCATTCTACTTTGAGATGAAACAAAAATATCCCCGCAAGCAGCAGTTTGCCAATATCAATTAAGGTTACACGTAAGGGTATCTTGTCTCTACATTATCTTTGGGAAACTGAAGATGACTTCAGTCAACACGCTGGAGCGGCAATGTTTTATTGCATACATCTAGAGCCCCGACGCTGGGGCGTGTCGCGGCGCTCCAACCTCGTTTTGTTTGATTCGGGAAGTTTAATAACGGCAGATGGAGGATGTGTTCTGGAAGTTAAGTTAAATGTGGAATAGCCCAAGGGCAGCATTTCACAACATGAAGAACGTTCTCTGCAATTTATCTTTGTTAATCGAGGTGAAGGAAAGAGTTGTAAAGAGCTATATTGAGCCAATCCTGATGTATGGAAGCGAATTATGAACAATTAGCAGACAAGTCAAGAGTTACTGGGAAGCTGAGGAGACGTGGTTTTTACCGAATAATGGTGAGAACACCGTGGACAGATAGAAAGAACAATCAAGATCTTTTGAAAAAAGTGAAATCACAGAGAACTGGTTACTCGCATCAGAAGAGGACTGTCCACATTTTTTGGGGGGTATGTCATGGGGGAGGTAGAGAGAGAGAGAGAGAGAGAGAGAGAGAGAGAGAGAGAGAGAGAGAGAGAGAGAGAGAGAGAGAGAGAGAGAGAGAGAGAGAGAGAGACAGACAGAGACAGAGACAGAGACAGAGACAGACCGAGAGAGAGACAGAGGGAGGGGGAAACTGTAGTATGTGTCACAACGGGAAGTTTGGATGGGAAGAGAGGCAGGAGGAGACAACGAGAGAAGAAACTGGACAGTTTGACTTCATGGCATGGAGGAACGTCGGTGTCAGACATTATTGGCAGTATAAAATACAGAAGCCTGTGTAGAGACAAGATCACCAACGCCACACGGCATGGACTATAAGATTGGTAGTACATGAGACAGAAGGTTGTGGGTGACATGATCCACACACGGCATGGACTATAAGATGATTGGCAGTACACGAGACAGAAGGTTGTGGACAGACATGATCACCAACACCACACGGCATGGACTATAAGAAGATTGGCAGTACACGAGACAGAAGGCTGTGGACAGACATGATCACCAACACCACACGGCATGGACTATAAGAAGATTGGCAGTACACGAGACAGAAGGCTGTGGACAGACATGATCACCAACACCACACGGCATGGACTATAAGAAGATTGGCAGTACACGAGACAGAAGGTTGTGGACAGACATGATCACCAACACCACACGGCATGGACTATAAGAAGATTGGCAGTACACGAGACAGAAGGTTGTGGACAGACATGATCACCAACGCCACACGGCATGGACTATAAGAAGATTGGCAGTACACGAGACAGAAGGTTGTGGACAGACATGATCACCAACGCCACACGGCATGGACTATAAGAAGATTGGCAGTACACGAGACAGAAGGTTGTGGATAGACATGATCACCAACGCCACACGGCTTGGACTATAAGAAGATTGGCAGTACACGAGACAGAAGGTTGTGGATAGACATGATCACCAACGCCACACGGCATGGACTATAAGAAGATTGGCAGTACACGAGACAGAAGGTTGTGGACAGACATGATCACCAACGCCACACGGCATGGACTATAAGAAGATTGGCAGTACACGAGACAGAAGGTTGTGGACTAGACATGATCACCAACGCCACACGGCATGGACTATAAGAAGATTGGCAGTACACGAGACAGAAGGCTTGTGGACAGACATGATCACCAACGCCACACGGCATGGACTATAAGAAGATTGGCAGTACACGAGACAGAAGGTTGTGGACAGACATGATCACCAACGCCACACGGCATGGACTATAAGAAGATTGGCAGTACACGAGACAGAAGGCTGTGGACAGACATGATCACCAACGCCACACGGCATGGACTATAAGAAGATTGGCAGTACACGAGACAGAAGGTTGTGGACAGACATGATCACCAACGCCACACGGCATGGACTATAAGAAGATTGGCAGTACACGAGACAGAAGGTTGTGGACAGACATGATCACCAACGCCACACGGCATGGACTATAAGAGATTGGCAGTACACGAGACAGAAGGTTGTGGACAGACATGATCACCAACACCACACGGCATGGACTATAAGAAGATTGGCAGTACACGAGACAGAAGGTTGTGGACAGACATGATCACCAACGCCACACGGCATGGACTATAAGAAGATTGGCAGTACACGAGACAGAAGGTTGTGGACAGACATGATCACCAACGCCACACGGCATGGACTATAAGAAGATTGGCAGTACACGAGACAGAAGGTTGTGGACAGACATGATCACCAACACCACACGGCATGGACTATAAGAAGATTGGCAGTACACGAGACAGAAGGCTTGTGGACAGACATGATCACCAACACCACACGGCATGGACTATAAGAAGATTGGCAGTACACGAGACAGAAGGTTGTGGACAGACATGATCACCAACGCCACACGGCATGGACTATAAGAAGATTGGCAGTACACGAGACAGAAGGCTGTGGACAGACATGATCACCAACGCCACACGGCATGGACTATAAGAAGATTGGCAGTACACGAGACAGAAGGCTGTGGACAGACATGATCACCAACGCCACACGGCATGGACTATAAGAAGATTGGCAGTACACGAGACAGAAGGTTGTGGACAGACATGATCACCAACGCCACACGGCAGGACTATAAGAAGATTGGCAGTACACGAGACAGAAGGTTGTGGACAGACATGATCACCAACGCCACACGGCATGGACTATAAGAAGATTGGCAGTACACGAGACAGAAGGTTGTGGACAGACATGATCACCAACGCCACACGGCAAGGACTATAAGAAGATTGGCAGTACATGAGACAGAAGGTTGTGGACAGACATGATCACCAACGCCACACGGCATGGACTATAAGATGATGAATAAGGTACGGGGAGGAGGGATATGTAGACAAGTATATAATTGTATACTCAGGAGGGAAGAACTACAAAATTGGAGTTGGCATATTTTTTTATCAAATGAGTGCTACGACAGTGACAGGATTTTGGACAATCTCAGATAGAGTATTATTATTGAAACTCCATGGCAAACCTCTGAATATTAGCATAATACAAGTAAGTTCGCCAACAGAAGAATGTAAAGAAGAAGACATAGATATATTTTATAATGAATTAGACATGGCCGTGGACCAGTGTAAACAATTTATGAAATGACTATCATACTGGGGGATTTCAATGCTAAAGTAGGCAATGAAAAGGTGCGTGGTGTGACTGGTGGCTATGGCCTAGGAGAGAAGAATGAGAGAGGTGACAGATTAATAACATGGGCAGAATACCATGATATGGTAATAGGTAACATCTGGTTCAAACACCATCCCCGGCGATTATACATGGAAAAGCCCTGGATATAATATTCGCAATCACGCCGACTACATACTGATTCCAAAGAGATTCAGAAACAGTTTACTAGGAGCAAAAACTAGGACAGGAGCAAATGGACATAGTGACCATATAGGAAATATGAAGTTAAGACTTTAAAACATAAAGAAAACACTACAGAACATCAAGTTAGATCTAGGATTACTTAAAACAGACAAGAAATCAGAGAAGGGTATGATGTAACTGTATGGAGCAGATGTAATGCCACGGAGATAATACAGACTATTGATGAACAATGGGACATGTTACGTGAATCAATCAAACAGACATCAAAAGAAATCATTCCACCTAAACATAGAATTACTAAAAAGAAATGGATGAAAGGTGAAATTTTGCAGATGATGGACAAAAAAACTAAATTTAGTTGCATGTCCTTCACTATACGTAGCAGTCAACACCAGCATTTTGGCTGTTCGTGATTCCTGGGCAAGTGTTACGTTCAGTAGTTTGCCATTGTTTTCTGAACGACCGGCACCTATACCTTTTTAAGAAAAAACCAGCACCGCTGTGTTTCGAACCCGGGTATACGGTGTCAGCAACCCACTTGCGACAGGCATACACGGATTCCCTTCTTTTGCACTAAACGAAAGTGACAACTCGTCACGTTTGCAAAAGCATACATTTTTATTCGGAGCAGATCATACAATAGCTCCCCGAGCGGAATACCACAACGGTATTAAACATCTTAGAATGTGATGACGATAAGATGGAATGAGAGGATGATGTTGTTGTTTGTCCATCAAGAATGATGATGACCATTCATTTCATCCAGTGGGGTTGAAGGTATGGAGCCGTGGGTTCTAAGATGGCTGATAAGGCCTATTTTGGCTCGAAATGTTCTTTGACAATGTGGGCAAGGAATGCTTAACATTTCTGGAGGAGGATTTCCTGCAGTAGGTTTTTCTGTCCTGCCTTTTCTTCACAGCTCTTGCAGTCCTGGTTGCCTCACATATGACTGCACCCTTGCGTAATGATGCACGCCACGAATTTCGGTCTCTGGCTGCAGCCTCCCAGGTGTCATGATGAATTCCAAAAGCCTTCAGTGAAATTTTCAGAGTGTCTTTAAAGCGTTTCCTCTGGCCACCTTGGGAGCGTTTACCGCAACGCAGTTCGCTGTAAAAAAATTTGTTTAGGGAGCCTGTGATCTGGCATGCGAGTCAAGTGACCAGCCCAACGAATCTTATTCTTCATCAGTAGAGTGTGGATACTGGGCATGGATGCTCTTTCTAGGACTTCAGTGTCTGGAATCTTGTCTTGCCATTTAATCTTCAGTAGCTTCCTTAGGCAGACTGTGTGGAAGTGGTTTAATTTCCTAGCATGTCGCTGATAAACAGTCCAGGTTTCACAAGCATATAGCAGTGTGGATAATACAACTGCTTTGTAGACTTTTAGCTTTGTTTGCAGGCTTATTCCAGTTCTGTCCCATACATTCTTGTACAGTCTGCCAAAGGCCGCACTGGCCTTGGAGATTCTTGCATTCACTTCGTCATCAATTGTGGCAGCTTGTGACACGGTGCTGCCAAGATAGGTGAATTTGTCCACAACACTTAGTCTATGATCATTCACTTTGATATTCGGCACAGTGTGATTATTCCCTGGAGCTGGCTGATACATAACTACAGTCTTCTCCAAGTTGATATTGAGCCCAAAGTTGGCACAGGCATGTGAGAAAGCTGAAACATTATGTTGCATGTCCGCCTCTGAGTTGGCGTACAGAGCGCAATCATCAGCAAACAGGAGCTCTCTGACGGTGTCGCTGTTAATTTTGGTTTTAGCTTTCAGCCTTCTGAGATTGAATAACTTTCCATCCATACGGTAGTTGATGTCTATTCCAATGTCGTCGTTCTCGAAGGCATTCATAAGCATGGCTGAAAACATGAGGCTGAACAGTGTTGGTGCCAGGACACATCCTTGCTTCACTCCATTGGTGACAGGAAAGGGTTCAGACAGTTCGCCATTTTCCTGTACTCTTGCCTGCATGCCATCATGAAATAGCCGCACTATTTGGACAAACTTTCGTGGACAGCCATATTTTGCCATAATCTTCCACAGTCCTTCTCTGCTGACTGTGTCAAAAGCCTTGGTAAGGTCAATGAAAGTGGAGAACATTTCGCAGTTCTGTTCCTGACATTTCTCTTGCAGCTGCCTTGCAGCGAAAATCATGTCAACAGTTCCACGTTCTTTTCTGAAGCCACACTGACTCTCAGGAAGAAGACCTTGATCGAGATGGGCTGTGAGGCGATTGAGAAGAATTCTGGCGAGTATCTTCCCTGCAATTGAAAGCAAGGAGATGCCTCGGTGGTTGTCACAGGATTGACGGTTTCCTTTACGTTTGTAAAGGTGGACTATTGACGCGTCCTTGAAATCTTGTGGCATGGTCATGTGGCATATGTTTGTAAAGACTTGGTGAAGCTGCTGAGAGGATGATATAAATATTATAACCACTGAAGCTAAGCTAGACTATTATAACTATTGTACTGTCCTTCACAACTACAAAGTATCCCTAGCGGAATACACGTCTGATCCCTACGCCGTCTCGGTCTCTGTCTGAGCTCGCTGAGCGTGGCGTGTTCAGCCACGAGCAATTCAGCTCAGCTTGCGATAGTTGGTTTACGTGCTGGGCACTGGGCTGTGTTGACCACAGTTACTTGGTCCTTACCTCGTGAACTGGGTTTCCCCGGTTCTTGGGTAACACCAGCTCTTCTGCACTGGTTGCCCTCCTTGTTGACACAAGTGTGTCCCGTTATCGCTACTTATAGCGTTGGTGTCTCTCCTGTCTGGTCTCCTGTCCTATTACGTCACCTGTCCCCTACTAAGCTCTGTTTTAGCTGTCTCAGAGCTCATAGCTTCCTCTTAAGTCTTGATTACGAATTGCGTCCGTAAAACCTTCGCCACGGTGCCTGTGATGGACGACAGAAGAAAGAAAAAGAAAGATAAAGAATAATATAATAGAATACATAAAGAAATAGTAAACAATGCAAAGGGGCTAAGCAAAAGTATGGCTGAATCAATAGTGCATGGACATTGGGACAAACTATAAATATGGCTGAATCAATAGTGCATGGACATTGGGACAAACTATAAATATGGCTGAATCAATAGTGCATGGACATTGGGACAAACTATAAATATGGCTGAATCAATAGTGCATGGACATTGGGACAAACTATAAATATGGCTGAATCAATAGTGCATGGACATTGGGACAAACTATAAATATGGCTGAATCAATAGTGCATGGACATTGGGACAAACTATAAATATGGCTGAATCAATAGTGCATGGACATTGGGACAAACTATAAATATGGCTGAATCAATAGTGCATGGACATTGGGACAAACTATAAATATGGCTGAATCAATAGTGCATGGACATTGGGACAAACTATAAATATGGCTGAATCAATAGTGCATGGACATTGGGACAAACTATAAATATGGCTGAATCAATAGTGCATGGACATTGGGACAAACTATAAATATGGCTGAATCAATAGTGCATGGACATTGGGACAAACTATAAATATGGCTGAATCAATAGTGCATGGACATTGGGACAAACTATAAATATGGCTGAATCAATAGTGCATGGACATTGGGACAAACTATAAATATGGCTGAATCAATAGTGCATGGAAATTGGGACAAACTATAAATATGGCTGAATCAATAGTGCATGGACATTGGGACAAACTATAAATATGGCTGAATCAATAGTGCATGGACATTGGGACAAACTATAAATATGGCTGAATCAATAGTGCATGGACATTGGGACAAACTATAAATATGGCTGAATCAATAGTGCATGGACATTGGGACAAACTATAAATATGGCTGAATCAATAGTGCATGGAAATTGGGACAAACTATAAATATGGCTGAATCAATAGTGCATGGACATTGGGGACAAACTATAAATATGGCTGAATCAATAGTGCATGGACATTGGGACAAACTATAAATATGGCTGAATCAATAGTGCATGGACATTGGGACAAACTATGGCTGAATCAATAGTGCATGGACATTGGGACAAACTATAAATATGGCTGAATCAATAGTGCATGGACATTGGGACAAACTATAAATATGGCTGAATCAATAGTGCATGGACATTGGGACAAACTATAAATATGGCTGAATCAATAGTGCATGGACATTGGGACAAACTATGGAAAAGACTTACATTCCATGTATCAACAAATAAATCCAATAATTGGTAAGAAAACACGAAATACCACAGGATGTTTAAAGTCGAGGAATGGTACAATAATGGTGGGACAAGATGATATAGTCAATAGATGGACAGAATATATAGATTTGTTAGATTTGTTATTTAGCTACTCGATAGATCATCCTCATTGCACATCGAACCATTCAGTCCATAAGTGCTCGGATCCCCTCCTCAGCAAATCCCGCAGCGTGTAGCGGCTCACGACACCAGTTCTGTGTTGGTTTATTATTTATCCTTGAGAATATATAGAAGAGCTGTATGATGATAGGTGATAGGAGACCGGATGTAAATATTGAAAACAATGGTGAGTGTCCATTAATACTTGCAGCGAAAGTTGAAGATGCACTACATCGCATGAAGAAATGAAAGTGAAAGGCACCCTGTCCAGACACCATTACATTGGATGAAGTTGAGGCTCTATGTGATGTTTGGAATATGAATGTTGACACAATTCCTAAATGACATCTTCACTCAGGGGTACACGCTAACATGCCAGCTTGTAACCTGTCGCTCAACCCGCACTCAGCCGTACCTGTGCCTACAGGTAGATTTGATCTAACAGCTGACCTACTTTTGGCTACGTGCCGACGTTTTCTCGCCACGGAGTTCTTCGTGCCACTGCCATCTAATCGTGACTTCGCTCGCGGGTGGCTGAATCCGTTCCTTCACGATATATCTTCGTGTCCATTTATCCCGACATAATTATCATCATTATCCCTCATATATAGCTCATGACTATTTTGATCATTTCCTATTCCACACAGCTGACATACATTGGAGTGGCCAGGTGGTTTACGCCCACCACCATACATATCTAGACCTACCTGGGTCGTCCAATTAAAACGTACTAAACTCAGACTCCCGGTCCTTTAGCCATGATGATGACCATCTCTAGAAATGGCATCAGTCACGGACAACATTCACACGTGACACATCGTAATAGTGATACAATGCTATTCCCGTCCCGGCTTTATTGACAGGACTGCCTCTGAAAAGACACGTATTCCTTTGTGCTTTAAATTTGTTATTGTTTTGATTTTATTGTTCGTTGATTGAAGACTGCGGTGGACACATCCGCCTGTATTTGTGAATGTTTTGTTTTTCCTTTCGTCAAGCTTTTTATCCATAATGTGTTTTTATATTAGCACTCCACTAACCGCTCGACAACAGAAAATACCTATTTTTCGATACCGAAGCTGACGTGGTTCGAGTAATCTGTCGCCACCAGCGGATACCCGGGAATGTTTCATATATCGTTCTCTTGATGTCCCAATTAATGAGGCCCTAAGACATAATTAGCAGCCCCCCCCCCCACCCTCTTTCCTCTGTAGTACAGTCTATAACTGGTGCCTATGTTACTGTACGCTCACCTGGACCCCTCCCCCTTCCCTTGTTCTCCTCTCATGTTCCTATGGTTATCTGTGGGGTGGCTTGATTGACATTAGACCCCTTGACCAAGGCTTCCCCAGCAAATCATTAGTTCCTGTCTGGTCCCATTTCCATAACCATGTACACGGCGTTCAATTGCTCATCCTCCAGTCCATAATGAGGACACAGATGAGCAACTTATATATATATATATAGTTGTTCGTGTCATTGTGTCGGTGTGTATGTTTGTTGTTTGTGTGCCGACCAAGGCTTTAGCCGAGAAGTCCATTTTGTTACCTGTGAAGGTGTTCTTGTCATTGTGTCGGTGTGTATGTTTGTTGTTTGTGTGCCGACCAAGGCTTTAGCCGAGAAGTCCATTTTGTTACCTGTGAAGGTGTTCTTGTCATTGTGTCGGTGTGTATGTTTGTTGTTTGTGTGCCGACCAAGGCTTTAGCCGAGAAGTCCATTTTGTTACCTGTGAAGGTGTTCGTGTCATTGTGTCGGTGTGTATGTTTGTTGTTGTGTGCCGACCAAGGCTTTAGCCGAGAAGTCCATTTGTTACCTGTGAAGGTGTTCTTGTCATTGTGTCGGTGTGTATGTTTGTTGTTTGTGTGCCGACCAAGGCTTTAGCCGAGAAGTCCATTTTGTTACCTGTGAAGGTGTTCTTGTCATTGTGTCGGTGTGTATGTTTGTTGTTTGTGTGCCGACCAAGGCTTTAGCCGAGAAGTCCATTTTGTTACCTGTGAAGGTGTTCTTGTCATTGTGTCGGTGTGTATGTTTGTTGTTTGTGTGCCGACCAAGGCTTTAGCCGAGAAGTCCATTTTGTTACCTGTGAAGGTGTTCGTGTCATTGTGTCGGTGTGTATGTTTGTTGTTTGTGTGCCGACCAAGGCTTTAGCCGAGAAGTCCATTTTGTTACCTGTGAAGGTGTTCTTGTCATTGTGTCGGTGTGTATGTTTGTTGTTTGTGTGCCGACCAAGGCTTTAGCCGAGAAGTCCATTTTGTTACCTGTGAAGGTGTTCTTGTCATTGTGTCGGTGTGTATGTTTGTTGTTTGTGTGCCGACCAAGGCATAAGCCGAGAAGTCCATTTTGTTACCTGTGAAGGTGTTCGTGTCATTGTGTCGGTGTGTATGTTTGTTGTTTGTGTGCCGACCAAGGCTTTAGCCGAGAAGTCCATTTTGTACCTGTGAAGGTGTTCTTGTCATTGTGTCGGTGTGTCTTTGTTGTTTGTTGTGCCGACCGCAAGGCTTTTAGCCGAGAAGTCCCATTTTTGTTACCACCTGGAAGGGTGTTTCTTGTCATTGTGTCGGTGTGTATGTTTGTTGTTTTGTGTGCCGGTGCCGACCAAGGCTTTAGCCGAGAAGTCCATTTTGTTTACCTGTGAAGGGTGTTCTTGTCATTATTGTGTCGGGTGTGTATGTTTGTTGTTTTTGTGTGCCGAGCAAGGCTTTAGCCGAGAAGTCCATTTTGTTTACAAAACTGAAGGTTTTTTTCTTGTCATTGTGTCGGTGTGTATGTTTGTTGTTTGTGTGCCGACCAAGGCTTTAGCCGAGAAGTCCATTTTGTTACCTGTGAAGGTGTTCTTGTCATTGTGTCGGTGTTGTATGTTTGTTGTTTGTGTGCCGACCAAGGCTTTAGCCGAGAAGTCATTTTTTACCTGTGAAGGTGTTCTTGTGTCATTGTGTCGGTGTGTATGTTTGTTGTTTGTGTGCCGACCAAGGCTTTAGCCGAGAAGTCCATTTTGTTACCTGTGAAGGTGTTCTTGTCAAGATGGCCGATTCTAGTTCTCGGTGTTTGTAGAATGATTCATCGCACAGCGAAGTTGATAGTGAGCTGCCCTCGTAATATCATGAACATGGTCGGGCGCGGGTTTAGCGCCAAGACTCGACGCTTGCCAAAGTGAGTGAACAATTAGCCACCTATTCATCCTTGCTCACGGCCTACAACATGTGCTGGCGTTATCTCGTCACTGACCCACATCACTGACCCACATCACTGACCCACATCACTGATCCACATCACTGACCCACATCACTGACCCTCATCAATAAACTGCTTTGAGATATTTATTTTTAAAGACCCAATGTTGGTCATAGATTGTTGGATCCTGGCTATGTTGGTCACAGATTGTTGGATCCTGGCAATTTTGGTCACAGATTGTTGGATCCTGGCAATGTTGGTCACAGATTGTTGGATCCTGGCAATGTTGGTCACAGATTGTTGGATCCTGGCAATGTTGGTCACAGATTGTTGGATCCTGGCAATGTTGGTCACAGATTGTTGGATCCTGGCAATGTTGGTCACAGATTGTTGGACCCTGGCAATGTTGGTCACAGATTGTTGGATCCTGGCAATGTTGGTCACAGATTGTTGGATCCTGGCAATGTTGGTCACAGATTGTTGGACCCTAGCAATGTTGGTCACAGATTGTTGGACAATGGTAATGTTGGTCACAGAATGCTAGACCCAGGAAATCGCCACGGAGGACAAATGCAGTTGCCACTAACATTTAGCTGAATGTCCTTCTCAGGACGTTGCAGTCAACCCCGGCTGTTGTGGCTGTTCCTCATTTACTGCCGGCTCTGTGGTGAAGGGGTTACGGACGCAATTCGTCATACCGCGTTCGAAACACAGCTGTGGGCGATTTGGAAGCAGACAGCCTTGCGTTGGTTTTTAGTACAATCGTTTGTGTGCCGGTCGTTCAAAAAGCGACGGCAAATTACTGAACGTAAACTTCCAAGACATCACAAACAGCCAAAACATGCTGTGGTTGACTGCGACGTCCTGTAAAGGATATGCAACTATCTTCTGTGATGTACTGGGCAAGTGTTACGTTCAGTTAGTTAGTTAGTTAGTCGAGGTTCTAACTTCAACGGGTCTCCCCATTATACTCCGTTCCTGTGCCAGTGAATATCACACATAATGCTACCCACTGTCCAATGTGAAAAGTGAAAAAGACAGGAGTCTCGGCAGCCCAACAGCCCGCTCAGGTACACTGTGCATAATGCCGCCGCCAGAATGCCAACACAAAAGTCTTCCACGAAAACCACAGTTCATCTTCGATGGAATCGGCAGTCACCAGAAAGACTTCATTGACTCGGGTTTTCTCACATGGCTCTGTCTCTATCCGCAGGGCGACCCACCGAAAGCGTCGCATTAAGCACGAACTCCGTAGCTCCAGTGCCGACTCCCAAGAGTCTCCTGAAAAAATGCACTCGTGAACCGAAAAGGCAAATCAGTCAATTCAACAACAGCCGGTAGTCATTGTTCCGAACATGCAGGTCACTGTACAAACAAAAGCGGACATGTAGAAGCATTCCACGTGAATATCACAGCTCACAGAGTCGCGCCACGCACTCACTCAGTAGCAGGGCGACGGAACCATATACTACCAGCCCAACATGAGGAAAATGCGAAATGCAAACCGCAGCCACAAAGATAAATACTCCAGAGGCCGTAGCGGTTCAATGCCTAACCACCATGCTGGGGACCGCAGTGTTACGTTCAGTAGTTTGCCATGACAGGCAAACGTGGTCGCGGGGTTTCGTGCACTTGCTCTTACATACCCGTTCGCTGACGTCATGTTGTTGTATCGGTGTGTATTTTGTGTCTGTGTGCTGACGAAGGCTTTGACAACAATGTCCATTTTGTGACTTGTGATCGTTTTCTAGTCAAGCTTAACCATTTTGCTTTTTGTGTTCTGGTGATTCATTCCTTGTTTAAGTTAGCGCGTTTACAGGAATAAGGAAATTGTGCTGAATGGGTTGCTGCTCCTAAATAGAACGCTTGAGAATGTCAATTAGCATGAAGTAATCCCCTTGGAAATGTGAATAAACGCAATAAAACACTGGAAAAAGTCGGCAGGAAAATGGAATGAATCAAATCTGAACCAGCAGCCATGTTTACAAATTGATTATTTCTTCTGATTATCATTAGACTGTCGGAAAATGCAAAACACTGAACAGTTCTTCGATGTAGAGAAGAAATAACGCTGCGGGATGTATATCGTTGATTAGCACACACGGAAGAGTTAAGAAAATAGATTTCAGATGACAATTTAGGGGGGGGGGGGGGAATGGCCAGCTTCATATCTACCCTGGATTAAGCTGCTCCAGATGTCAATTCTGCAGATCCTCCCAGGATTAAGGAGGTAAGTTGCCGATCCAGATTGATTTCGGACTCTGCTGAACCCTGTCATTATTTTTATGTTGGATAAGCTAGCTGGGCTTGGCTGGGTGGTTTTTCTTGTCATTTCTGAAGAGAGTTTTTCATGATCGGTTAGATTCTTCAGCTAAGGTTTTCTGCTAGGTAATGTGCAGCCCCCCCCCCCCCCCCACTCCAACTCTCCCTGGTTGTACATTATGACATTTATCTGCATCTCTGTCAGACTGCATGTCTGTACGACTAGCTATCACCGTATTATTTGTCTCTGCTTCCCTGGTGGGTCACAGTTAAACACTGATAGACACCTGCAAGACAATGATGGCTTAAGTAACACAATGATGGGTTCGGGTAAAACAATGATGGGTTCGGGTAAGACAATGATGGGTTCAGGTAAGACAATGATGGGTTCAGGTAGCACAATGATGGGTTCAGGTAGCACAATGATGGGTTCAGGTAACACAATGATGGGTTCGGGTAAGACAATGATTGATTTAGGTAAGGCAATGATGGGTTCAGGTAAGACAAGGATGGTTTCAGGTAAGAAAATGATGGGTACAGGTAACACAATGATGGGTTAAGGTAACAAAATGTTGGCTTCGGGTAAGACAAGGATTGGTTCAGGTAAGACAATGATGGGTACAAGTAACACAAGAATTGGTTGGGCGTTGGGCTGGCTTCCCCTTATCTTAGAAAAACTTAACCTGGAACTCACAACCAATCGCGAAGCAGTCCGGGGGCTTTAGGTGAGTGGGCTGAGGTTATATGACACATGGGAGATAGAGGGCTGTGGAAGCAGTGCAGGTAGAAGACTCTCTACATTGAATGTGGATTGTTCAGAAATCAATGGCAAACTACTGTAAGTAAACTTGCCTAGAAAATTGCAGGCAATAAACACTGGGGTTGATTGCGACGTCCTGTAAAATACCATGCAACTAACTCAACTCATCATATTATTATTTAATTTTATGAGTGTATATGAATGGCTTAACAACACAACAGCAAGTTACAACAACTATTTACACATTGTGCAGCCCACAAATAGCATAGCACGTCTCAATTTAGAACCATTCTGGCATATCGAACTGGCCCTGGCATAAACCATTTAACGTTTCTAGCCAAATTACGGAAGACATTTGGAGTGTAAGATTACCTGGCCTGTTGGGGAGAGATGTAATGAGAAATGTTTTAGGATTACAGCACCTATCTATCTATCTATCTATCTATCTATCTATCTATCTATCTATCTATCTGTCTGTCTGTCTGTCTGTCTGTCTGTCTGTCTGTCTGTCTGTCTGTCTGTCTGTCTGTCTGTCTGTTCTTTAATCTGCATGTCTTGTTGTCTGCTTGCCTGTCCTCTGTCTATATCAGTCTGTCTGTTCATTAATATGTCTGTCTGTTGTCTGTCTGTTGTCTGTCTGTATGTTCTTTACTCTATCTGTCTGTATGGCAGGCTGATTGTCTGTCCATGTATATCTGACTGTCTGTCTATTTATCTATCTGTCTATCAATCCATTGGTCTGTCTGGCTTATCTTTGTCAATCCATTGGTCTGTCTGGCTTATCTTTGTCAAACCATTGGTCTGTCTGTTTATCTATGTCAGTCCATTGGTCTTTCTGGCTTGTCTCTGTCAATCCATTGGTCTGTCGGGCTTATCTCTGTCAATCCATTGGTCTGTCTGGCTTATCTTTGTCAAACCATTGGTCTGTCTGTTTATCTATGTCAGTCCATTGGTCTTTCTGGCTTGTCTCTGTCAATCCATTGGTTTATCAGGCGTGTCTCTGTCAAACTATTTGTCTGTCTGGTTTATCTTTGTCAAACCATTGGTCTATCTGGCTCATCTCTGTCAAACCATGTGTTTATCCAGCGTATCTCTGTCAAACCATTCATTTATCTGGCTATCTCTGTCAAACCATTAATCTATCTGGCTTATCTCTGTCAAGGGATCCATGTCCAGGCTCCAGCAGGTCCTGAGTATATTGTGCTTGCCCCATTGTTGTATAGAGCAATCGGCAGTTCATGGGTGACGTCATCAATGTCATCCCGGCTCGTTTTACTTCCCAGAAGATTCCCTGGTACCATGTTAGGCTGGATCCACCTGTAAGCCCAGATCCATGTCACGCTGGATCCACATATAATCCCAGATTCATGTCAGACTGGATCCACTTATAGGCCCAGATCCATGTTAGGCTGGATCCACCTTTAAGCCCAGGTCTATCTTCGGCTGGATCCACCTTTAAGCCTAAATCTATCTTAGGCTGGATCCACCTTTAAGGTCATATCTATCTCAGGCTGGATCCACTTTTAAGCCCATATCTATCTTGGCTGGACCCACCTCTAAGCCCATATCTATCTTAGGCTGGATCCACCTTTAAGACCAGATCCATTTTGTTACATTTCCACCTCGATAGGGGATTGGAACGCCTGACCACAACGCTACTCACTGGGCCACAGCGGATCTCTGATATAGAGAAGTTCTCAGTTGCAGCCATTGCGACCCTTAACCAGAAAACAACAGCAAAAAAATAACCTCCCGGCGCAGAGAAGAATGATTCATTCTTGTCTACAACTTCTGTTGAAAGCAATATTTGCCTGTCCATTATTATTCCTTTTTTCGAAAATGATATTCACACGGTCCTGTTTTTCTTGTATTGAGTTCCTGTTTAATCTGCCATTGATGGTTGTAAATCAATGTTTGTAGATAGTTCGGACACCGGAGTTGCAGATGGATGTGTCTCTGTGAGTGTCCAAACGTTGTCTTAGGCAAGACAATATTGCGAAGATCTGCATAAATATTCTTGATCTCACGTCGACGAAAACTCGGGCAAAACAGGAAACCGTTCAAGGTATCATGGGAAAAACCATATTAAGTGGTGCATTTACCCGAACAAACAAGAGGAGAATAATAAGTTGGCGGTTTGGATGCGGGAATCAGACAAAATGGTGTCCGAGCAGCAGACGATGGGTCAGACATGAAGGCGTGAGGTTGAGAAATATGTGGGGAGGGAGGGGTGAGGCAAAATTGTTGTGTTGTTATTTGTGAGATGATTCTGTGGAGGGGTAATGTTGTAGAGGCGTGCTGGTGCGGTGATGTTGTACAGGCGTGCTGGAGGAGTGATGTTGTACAGGTGTGCTGGGTGGGTGATGTTGTACAGGTGTGCTGGAGGGGTGGTCTTAGTTACGTTCTTCATAGATGGCTCGCTGTAGTGTGTTTGATAGATCGCAGTGTTTGTGTGTCACTGCGAGAGAGAGAGAGAGAGAGAGAGAGAGAGAGAGAGAGAGAGAGAGAGAGAGAGAGAGAGGAGGGCAGCCGCCTAACAGACATACATAGAATGAGAGAGAAAGGGGACAGCCTAACTGACAGACATAGAAGGACAGAGAGAGAGAGAGAGAGAGAGAGAGAGAGAGAGAGAGAGAGAGAGAGAGACCAAAACAGATGGACAGAAATAAAGACAGACAAAAGACACAGACGGACAAGGAAATCATCAAGAGACGGACAGACAGATAAAGACAGAGAGACGGGAACAGAAACAGAGACTAAGAGAGGAGCGGATAGAGAGAGACACACAGAGAGGAGGCAGAAATGGATATACCGGGAGAAAAGGGACAGAGAAACACAGATAGACGGAAACAAAGGGAGACTGAGAAAGAAACACAAAGATACATAAAATGATTGCGGTCAGACAGACAGACCTACCGACCGACGGACTCGCAGACAAGAGACAGCTAGATAGACAGACAAACCTACCGACCGACTGACTCACGGATACACAAACAGACAGAAAGCTTGATAGATAGGCAGCACAGATTGCTGGAGTAGTCTCAGAGACAACATATTATATCTAGTTCGTTTGTACGAGTACTTGAGCCATGTTTATGTTAGCTGGAACATATGGCAACTCTTGCAGACTATATTTGCAATGATCCAAAAAGACACGTTCCTTTGGAGGGTTTTATTCACGAAATGAACTTTCCCTCACCGTGTCCACGTCGTAAGACCATGTTTCTGTAACTCCCTGCGACATTCTCAAACAATACCAAAAATAAAACAGCAATACAACGGCCAAACATGAACCACATCGGAGCAGATAAAAACTCATCCAATTGGATCCAACTTAACAAACAGCACGTAGACTGTCAACCGTGCATGCCCCTATACTAATGTCTCCACCGTGTTGATTGGTCTAATATTTACAGTGCAATTTTCGCATGCCTAAATGGATTCCCTAGTCGTCGTTCATGCTGTAATGTCGTGTAGACAAATTCCTTTTATTCCACCCTCCCTCCCTCCCCTATTGTATCATAGGCCCTCAAGCAACTCCGTCCAAGCCCTTCTGTCTTAGACTATCCCAGGCAGCTCTGCCTGTATCCTCCCCTTGTTATTCATCTATTTCCACTTCTCTGCTGCGTGTACCTTTTGGTCTTCCTCTATTTCTGAATGGATGTCAGGAGGACACTCTGAGATCTGGACTCCGTGTGGCTTTCTCCGCATGGCGCCACATCTCTTATAGAAGTTTCCTCTGTCCTCTTGCGTGGCTTGGTTATTCTTCTGTCCTTTATCTTCACACGGTTATTCTTCTGTCCTATATCTTCCACTAGCGTAGCTTGGTTAGTCTTCTGTCCTATATCTTCCACTAGCGTAGCTTGGTTATTCTTCTGTCCTATATCTTCACATTTGTGTGGCTTGGTTATTCTTCTGTCCTATATCTTCACACTTGTGTGGCTTGATTATTCTTCTGTCCTATATCTTCACACTTGTGTGGCTTGATTATTCTTCTGTCCTATATCTTCACACTTGCGTGTGGCTTGGGTATTCTTCTGTCCTATATCTTCCACTAGCGTGGCTTGATTATTCTTCTGTCCTATATCTTCCACTAGCGTGGCTTGATTATTCTTCTGTCCTATATCTTCCACTAGCGTGGCTTGATTATTCTTCTGTCCTATATCTTCCACTAGCGTGGCTTGATTATTCTTCTGTCCTATATCTTCCACTAGCGTGGCTTGATTATTCTTCTGT
This sequence comes from Cepaea nemoralis, assembly GCA_014155875.1. Classification (NCBI taxonomy): domain Eukaryota; kingdom Metazoa; phylum Mollusca; class Gastropoda; order Stylommatophora; family Helicidae; genus Cepaea; species Cepaea nemoralis. Next base: position 738,791 of record JACEFZ010011380.1, read on the forward strand.
CCTATATCTTCCACTAGCGTGGCTTGATTATTCTTCTGTCCTATATCTTCCACTAGCGTGGCTTGATTATTCTTCTGTCTTTTATCTTCCTATTTTGCGTGTGGCTAGTTGGATGCTTCAGCTACACCTTATTGTCGGAACGAGAAAGCCATTCCCCCAAGCCCAACCCTCCCCCGTTGCCTCCTAGGACATGTATGGCTGGATACAGTGTGATGTTGTTCATCGCTTTCTATAGAGGTCCCGATAACAGACTGGTGGAATCCTCCTTAGTGGCACCTTACGGCATGCTTGCTATTTTATATTGTTAACAGATTCTGTGTGAAACAAAACAAAGGTTTGGACCAAACAAAAATGGATGGCGGAAAATTGGAAGTAGGGGTGTGTCACTGTTATGACTTAAAAGTTATTAATATGGTAGCAGAAATGTTGTATTATAAAGCTCCATGTCTGTTTGTTTTTTAAAAGTTCAGTTGCGTATATTTGATTTGTCTTCATTCTTCTGTGCCTCAGAACAGGACACGATAGATTATGGAACCACATGTATACAAAATTCAAGATTGGTGACTCAGCCATGTGCACATGTGGTTTGGCGTCGCAGACAGCAGAGCACATACTCCAGGATTGCCCAAACTACAACATATCCTAGGCAAACCTTCTGGCCTTAGAGAGACAACAGTGGAAGATAAACTCTATGAACCGCTGAATGAACTAAAAAAGACTGTTAGAATCATACAAGAGACAACATTGGAGTTATAAACATATGTCAGGTGAACGAAAGAAGAAGAGGAAGAAGTTAGTCTGACGTTCCGATGGTCTTCTTGTCATCCCCAGGGTGACTGACACAGAGGGTGCAGTTTTTGTCAGAAGAAACCATTCTAAGATATTCGGAATGTGCAGGTAGTCCCCAGTCATGTTTTTGTTTGGCGATGGACATTTGTATAACATTGCCTTGTTATCTGTGTGCATAACTTTGACTGAAGAACAAAATTTAAAAAACAACAATAACAACAACAACAACAACAACAACAACAGAAGTAATGGTTGCTACAAAGAATTGTTTACCCAATTGTAACATCAAAGTACGTGCACCGAGTACAGCAGAGGACGCACTTGCGCAATACATGTTTATGTATCTATGTATGTGTGTGTTTGCTGTCTGCCTGTATATATTTATGCATGAATGCACCTATGTCAGAAAGAAGCACGAGGAACGCGAGGAAAGACTCCAGGTTGAGTGCTGTGACGGGGAAGTGAGGAAAACATACGCGACATTTTGAAAAAAAAGCAACAAAAATGTCAAAGATAATGTGCTGAAGGAGATAGGACGCCATCTTGAGCGGACTAGGGGAGATAAATGTGTGTTAGAGGGGATATTACGTCAGATTGGCAAGGACAGGTCACGTGCAGGAGTTGCCGTGAGCAGCACTTCATGGACAGGGCGGGAGAGGGAGAGGGAGGAAGTGAGAGAGGGTTAGAGGGAGTCAGAGAGAGTGAGAGGGAGTGAGAGAGTGAGAGGGAGTGAGAGAGAAGGAGTGAGAGAGGGACGTAGTGAGAGAGGGAGGAGTGAGAGAGGGACGGAGGGTGAGAAAAAAGTTATTGAGAGAGGGATGGAGGGAGTGAGAGAGGGTGGGAGAGAGTGAGAGAGGGTAGGAGGGAGTTAGCGATATTGATATGGAGTGAGAGAGTGAGATGAAGTGATTGAGAGAGGGGGTGTGAATTAGAGAGGAACGGAGTGAGAGAGGGTCAGAGAGAGGGTGAGAGGGAGGGACAGAGACAGGTAGTGAGATAGAGAGAGAGAGAGGGTGTGAGTGAGAGATGGAGAGAGTGAGTGAGAGGGAGAGAAAGAGTGAGTGGGATGGAGAAAGAGTGAAAGGGGTGGAGAAAGAGTGCGAGGGAGTGATTGTGAGAGGAAGGGGTGAGAGTGAGAGGGAGGAAAAGAGAGTGAAAGAGGAGGAGAAAGAATGAGATGAAGTGAGAGTAAGTGGGAGTGGGAGAATTGTATATGCTAGAATCGAGAGGGAGAGAAGAGAAAGAGATGGGTTATCAGGATCGATAAAGGAGAGAGTTTGTCAGAGCCAGAGATCAGGAGATGGTGGAAAAGAGAAAAAGAGAGAGGGGTGAGAGAGAGAGAGAGAGAGAGATGTATTTACCAGGATTGAGAGAGAGGGAAGGAGGGTGTGTGGTGTGTGTGTGTGTGTGTGTGTGAGAGAGAGAGAGAGAGAGAGAGTGAGTGAAACCATTGTTGGGAATCACGAATCTATGCGCCGCCCTGCACATATCCTGTTCATGATGGTGCTAGTATGTCACTGGTCTGACGGTCCCTGACTGGTGTTCGTGTGAGATGGCGAGCTATCAGCACCCACGCTACCGGCATGGAACCTGATGATGATGACGATGATGATGATGATGGTGATGATGATGATGATGATGATGATGATGATGATGATGATGATGATGATGATGATGATGAGTTCGCCAACAATTTGTTCTCCCCCTGATGAATGTGTGTGTGGGTCTTCCCGATCACGACGAGCACCAACAGTGAATGCAGGGAGCCGACCCAACAGACCGTCTAACATCGTCCATGAGAGAATATCTCTTACAGATGTCGCCCTACTCCAGGGGACATTTAAGTGCCGGCAATCCATTGAAAGCACCTTACCATCTTAAGTGAAAGACACCGGTCACCGCATCTGGTAACGCGTATTATATTTGCAATGTCTTTTTAATTTTAAATGTAAATAAGAATCTTTCAACCATTGATCAGTGGTGGACATCTGGCTGATTGATGCGAGCGCCGCGATTCACGCTGGTTTCAAATTATCACTTCTGGCACCTCAACATCGTCAGAGAGGCTTCATCCACAATAAAATTATGCCAAAATGATGCGAAAAGTTTCACAAGATGAGATCCATCGAATTCGAATGTGCAATGCAACAATGCGAAATCAGAATCACCTTCTGCGGTGCACTCTACGCAATATCTCCACGAATCCTTACAGGGAGTGCGGTAGAGTCTTGACTTCCGTGATACATCACTGCACCAAGAAGAAATGCGAGCCAAAGTCCGGGGAGCCGGAATGTTCTTGCTGCTGCACGTCTTGTTCCGGTCCTTGTTGTGGGAACGGTTCAGTTTGTCTAAACCATCAAACTGGGATGTCAAATTCGCCTCCGTTGTGCAATCCCTGTAGTTCTTCGCCTACTTATACCTCATGTAAGACCAGATTGTGTGCAAAGCCCTTTTGTTCTCATTGCCAGACGTATAATAACTCTTACAGCAAGTTCAACAATAGAACAAAACAGCAGCACGGTCTCTCAGCCACGCAGTAAGCCCTGCAAGACGCAGCAGTCGCCCCAAAAGCCACGGTGCCGGTCAGTGTGCTCGGATAACATTGCATGTAATCAGCAACGAGTTGCAACCGATCCGTGCCCAGTCAGTATCGAGCTTCGACGAAAAACCAACATCGTGGAACAGCACCCATCTGCAAACATGGTGGCTGTTTAGCTGCCACAGCCGCGGAGCCTCTGCCAGAAGGATGCTGCTGCTGCGGCTGTTGCTGCTGCCCTAGTGTGACGTACAAGTCGTCTGCTACAGCTGCCAGGAACGCGTGCCCATATCACAACTCTGGCGCCGAGAGACCTGTCTCCAACAACAACAGCCTGCGGGAACTGTGTAAGGTCTTCAATCTGTCTGTTTATAATGCCATGTTCCCCCCCCCCTCTTTATACCGGGTGTTTGTAAAGTCTCACTACACTTTGTATGTAGAGTACATTTGAAAAATGAAGTGCATGATGTCATCACAAATATTTTTCCACAGTCCATCGTGAAGCAATATGCAGCGAATGGCTGAGGCCTGCTGGAGAAATTCGTTGCATTCCAACCAGAATGGTGTTATCAACGGAAGAAAGAATTGTTTTTAGTTGAACAGACACGCTGCAGAAGATATTTGACAACATGAAGAGACGTGTACGGTCATGCCTTGAAGCTCATGGTGGACATTTCCAACACCTGTTATAATGAATACTTCATTTGTGTTTTCCCAGCTTCCCCAGAACAACGTAAATCATAGTAGTGACTACTGTAATTAATTTAATTAATATTTAGCACATTTTTATGACATCACGTACTTCATTTTTCAAATTTGTTCCACATACAAAGTGTAGTGAGACTTTACAAACACCCGGTACCTTCCACATGCTATAGTGCAAGTTTTTTTACTTATAATGTTCTCTTTATACAGTCCCGATGTTACAGTGTAATGTGTTTTCTCTTTACACAGTCCGATGTTACAATACAATGTGTTTTCTCTTTATATAGTTCCGATGTTGCAGTGCAATGTGTATCTTCTTCTTCTTTTTTGCGTTCATCCGGAGTATGTTTTTTTTCCAGATGTGATTGCGGTGTGTCTCGTTAGGCACCCTTGGGTCGAAACCCTTAGACCAACACATCCGACTTTTAGCACGCAATTTTGACCAGGTTAGCATTCCTGGGAGACTCTCATTTTTGTGGTATCGTCCACATCCCAGATAGTTAAGTTGGAACAGTCGAAGAATTCACGGTCACCCCTCAAAGGAAGGCAGGGACAGTCCATGGCATTTTCCGCCATCCTGGGTGGCTTCCATAATTGCAGAGCCGACACATAGCGGCCTGATGCTGGGCTCACCGAGGGAATCGTCACGTCCTGCTCATAGCTGCTTTAATTCCTCACTTCAATATATTGGGCATTTCGTTCGCCCCGGGCCGTTCTCACACAAACCAGACAGGTCTGCAGGCGGTATCCACTCAGCGAGTTTTCGATTCGGACATGTGCTTGTCGATGTGCCCGTCAGAGCTGTTCCAGGCACGACGGACATTCGGAAAACTACCTAGTCAGAGCTGTTCCGAACAAGAGCGGCATTTGGAAACTAGGTAGTCAGAGCTGTTCCTAGCACGAGAGACATTCGGACGAGATATTTCACTCGGACGTAAATGCGTAGTGCCAATTTTTATTTTGCCACCCGTAGGACGGCACTTCCGACTTCGGCGGGCAATTTTAATGAGGTTAGCCTTCCTCGGGTTTCGAGTAAAATTTGGTGGAACTGCGGTAAAGCTGTGAAAGTGTAAACAATATAAAATGGCACAAAGTAGTGCAGCTTTACATAACAGAGTTAAGACACATACAGAACGTTGCGGCAATTAGCCTTCATCAGCAAACAAACACATTCACAAACACAACATATAGTCAAGGAGACCTCCTGTGACTACATCAGAAGGTGACGACAGGACGAGAAGAACAAAAGCATGGAAAATGGTAGCAATGAGGAGAAAATGAGAATTAAAAAACTGTTAATTGAAAAGAATGTTAGTTGAAGAAAATGTTTAATTGAAAAAAATGTTAATAGAGAAAACGTGCATACTCACCTCACCGTTCGGATCTGCAAGTGACTAAGACAATCTCCGATGTGTCACGATGCCCGGCGCTGGGTGTTACGGTTCAGTGAGCACATAGAAGGAAGGGGGCGGGGTAGGGGGACGGCCAATGGTCTGGCAAGGGCATCTTTTACATATACTTTGCACATGCCCACATACACTAGCATTTTGTCTGTTTAGGGGTGCCTATGTATGTATGCGCGTTCACACATATCAGTCCACCCAGACTTTAAGACTCGCCCCTGTAATGACACAATGTGGTTTTGGGTACTACCACCTTCAATCTGGCGCGCCCCATACTTCACTAGCACATCCACTGTGATTGCTCAGATGCCCTTGCCAGACCATTGGCCGTCCTCCTACCCCGCCCCCTTCCTTCTATGTGCTCACTGAACCGTAACACCCAGCGCCGGGCATCGTAACACATCGGAGATTGTCTTAGTCACTTGCAGATCCGAACGGTGAGGTGAGTATGCACGTTTTCTCTATTAACATTTTTTTTCAATTAAACATTTTCTTCAACTAACATTCTTTTCAATTAACAGTTTTTTAATTATCATTTTCTCGTCATTGGTACCATTTTTCCATGCTTTTGTTCTTCTCGTCCTGTCGTCACCTTCTGATGTAGTCACAGGAGGTCTCCTTGACTATATGTTGTGTTTGTGAATGTGTTTGTTTGCTGATGAAGGCTAATCGCCGCAACGTTCTGTGTCTTAACTCTGTTATGTAAAGCTGCACTACTTTGTGTCATTTTATATTGTTTACTCGGGTTTCGAGGCACGTTAGACTTATTGTTGTGATGTCGCCCACGTCTCAGATGGTCAAGATAGAACGGTCAAAGACATCACGGTCAATCCTCAAGGGAAGGCAGGGACAGACAATGGGCATTCCCTCACTATCCAAGGAGGCTTCCATAATTGCAGAGCCGGCACATATTGCTCTGAGACTGGGCTCACCCAAAGAGTTGCCACGTCCTGCTCATGGCTGCTTTAGTTCCTCACTTCCATGTGTTGGACATCTCGCTTGCCACTGGTCGCTCAAACACACACCAGGAACGGTTAGTCTGCGGGCGACATCAACTAGGTAAGCTTTCGCTTTGGACTTCGGACCACGCAATGGATTCGCTAGCCGTGCGTTCCATTTCGTGTTATTGAGACGTTTTTCCACTTTTGTCTACACTCTCTATGAGTTAGATACAGACAGTTTTCGTAACCATTTCATTCGACTGGGGCACTTCTTCTACCTTTTAGTACTCGCTCACGAGGTAGGCGACATTCAGCACCTTTCCTCCGTGCATCAGTGAGCGAGCAACGGCCAGGCCCTCTCATCCGGGGATCCCTCATATCCCGCAGCTGAGAACCTTCGGACAAGTATCTGAACTGGCCATGTAGCGTGCTCAGTATCTCACCTCTATTTTTCGGTAGGTGGGTATCGGCCTGGCTCTCACATCCGAGGGTTTATGGCTTAGAGGCATTCAGCCTCAACCCTCGACAGAGAGCCTTAGAGTATGTGTCCGGACCAAGAGCTTCTGCCTTCGTGCGCCTGATTTAAACTTTTGACTGCTATCCTCAGTCTACTTGCATAGCAGCAGGTTGTGTCTCTCTTAGTCTGGTCCCTATCCTAAGAGTTGTCCAATATGTAGTTAATAACCATAGGCATCGCGCTTGGGGTCAGTGGGACACTCAAGTCCCCCCACCACGGCAAGGTGGAGACACATCGGAGGAGCAATGAGTATTATCTTTATACAGTCCCGATGTTATAGTGCAATGTGTTTTCTCTGTATACTGTCCCGATGTTACAGTGCAATGTGTTTTCTCTGTATATAGTCTCGATGTTACAGTGCAATGTGTTTTCTCTTTATATAGTCTCGATGTTACAGCGCAATGTGTTTTCTCGATGTTACAGTGCAATGTGTTTTCTCTGTATATAGTCCCGATGTTACAGTGCAATGTGTTTTCTCTTTATATAGTCTCGATGTTGCAGTGCAATGTATTTTCTCTGATAACAGTCCACATGCTATAGTGCAATATTTGTTTGTTCTTTCTTTATACTGTCCATATGCTATAGTCAATGTGCTTACATGTTATACACTCCACATTGTAAAGTGCAATGTGTTTTTTTTTAATGCCTTCCCGGTGTTACAGTGCAATGTGTTTTCACTTTATCTTGCCCACATGTTACAGTGCAGTGTTTTTTTTTTCTCTTTCTGTCGTCGGCATGCAATGACTTTTCTGCATACTTTCTGCTTTCCACGTTTTATAGTGCACAGACTTGTCTTTCTATTTTCTAAATTTTTAGTGCAATTACTTGTCTTTCTACTTTCCACTTTCACCGGAGAAACATTTCTTCTTCTTCTTCTTCTTCTTCTTCTTCTTCTTCTTCTTCTTCTTCTTCTTCTTCTTCTTCTTCTTCTTCTTCTTCTTCTTCTCTTGCTCAATCTTCCTCTGTTTCTCTTTCACCTTCTTCCGTGTCTTCCTGTTATTATTATTATTAGTCGCCTTCTTCTTCCTCCTCTTGTTTTTTTCTGTTTCTTCTCTTCTCCTTCTGTTTCTTCTTCTCCTCTCCTTCTTCTCTAGATCCCATCTTGAAGTTCTGCACCTTTACATGAACCCTGCAGTCTCTAGTCGGCGGGCCTGCCGAGCTCGGAACGTGGCTGCAACCGTCCCGTGGACCGCAGCAGCTAGGCGGAGTCCATGTCGGCTTGCATTCAACAGCCAATTAAGAACTGTTTTTTGAATGTTGCATATCCCTTGCAGGACGTTGCAGTCAACACCAGCATTTTTCAGCTGCTGTTGATGTACTACGCAAATGTTTACGTTCAGTAATTTGCCATTGATTTCAAAATAACTGCTACGGACCAGGAAAATTTGGTCCTGCAGTAAGGCACCGTCGTCATTTGGTCATTTGTGACAGGTTCGAATCCCGGGCGGTAACTATAGCTTTCAAATTGTATGTTGTCTAGTGCGTCCTCTAATCTGTACTTCCTTTTTCTTCTTCTATGAGTGCCAAACAATACTATGTGTGTTTATTTGTGAACTGATTACAACAAAGCATTGCAGAACTGGTTATCTGTCCTGAGTGTGACACGATGTTTGTAACAGACACAACAGGGTCAGGCAGGCCAAGAACCTATGACACGTGTAGCCATCCGGCAGGGGATGTAACAGCTCCCAAACTATACTGCTCACGAAACTAGGGAGGACATTGAAAGAAAGGTGCTAGTCTCTGGCACCGGAACTACAATTACCACTCCTCACGACGCCTAAATAAATAAAGTAAAGACAACATCAACAACAACAAC
>JACEFZ010011380.1:755000-756706 GCA_014155875.1 Cepaea nemoralis
ACGTGCCGCTCCCCGCACAAACCAGGGACGGTCGGATTGCAGGCGGTATCCACTCAGCGAGCTTTCGTTTCTGACATGAGCTTAGTCGCTGTACCCGGAAAAAAAAAGTCAGAGCTGTTCCAAGTTCGACGGACAATCGAAAAACTAGCTAGTCAGAGCTGTTCCGGGCATTCGGAAGACTAGGTAGTCAGAGCTGTTCCAGGCACGATCGACATTTCACTCGGACGTAATTGTGTAGTGGCAGTTTTTATTTGCCACCCTTAGGCCGGCACATCCGACTTCGGCGGGCATTTTTTAATGAGGTTAGCCTTCCTCGGGTTTCGAGGGACGTTTAACTCTTACTGTTGTGGTGTCGCCCACATCTCAGCTGGTCAAGGTAGAACGGTCAGAGACATCACTGTCAACCCTCAAGGGAAGGCAGGGGCAGACCATGGGCATTCCCCGTTATCCAAGGCGGCTTCCATAATTGCAGAGCCGGCACATATTGCTCTGAAATTGAACTTACACGAGGAATTGCCACGCCCTGCTCATGGCTGCTTTGATTCCTCACTTCCATGTATTGGGAATTTCATTTGCCACTGGTCGCTCAAGCACAAACCAGGAACGGACAGACTGCGGGCGACATCCACTCAGAAAGCTTTCACTTCGAGCTTCCACGTAATGGATTCGCTAGCCAAGCGTTCCATTTCGTGTAGACGAGACATCTTCCACCTTTGTCTACGCTCACTCTATGAGTATAGATATAGACTTTCATCTTAACCATTGCGTACGGACTGGGGCGCATTTTCCACCTTTAGTAACCGCTCACGAGGTAGGCTACACTGTGCTGCCGGCTCAGCACCTTACCTCTATGCATCAGTGAGCGAGTAACGGCCAGGCCCTCTCATCCGGGGATACCTCATATCCCCCAGCGGAGAGCCTTCGAACAGGTATCTAGACTAAGCATGTAGCGTGCTCAGCATCTCACCTCTATTTTGCAGTAGGTGAGTATCGGCCCGGCTCTCACATCCGAGGGCTTATAGCTTAGAGGCGTTCAGCCATATCCCTCAGCTGAGAGCCTTAGAGTATGTGTCTGGACCAAGAATTTCTGCCTTTTTACGCCTGATTTGAACTTTTGACTGCTATCCTCAGTCTACCTGCAGAGCAGCAGGTTGTGTCTCTCTTATTCTGGCCCCTAACCCAAGTCCTGTCAGACACATAGTTGTGCTTCCGTCGGCATAGCTCTTGGGGTCATTGGGAAACGCATGTCCCCCCCCCCCACCGCAACAAGGTCGGAGACACATCGGGGTGGGGGGGGGGGGGGGGCTGGGATTCGAACCTCACAACAAAGACATGGTCTCGCTGTTCGGTCCGTAAAGGCAGTATTCAAGTTTCCGTGCACCCCTTGATGTTGTGTCATTATCATCATGTGTTCGCAGAGAGTGGCTTTCATTACTGTCCTCCGGACAGTCTCTCTATCTCTGGCCGTTCCTCCCGCCTCACACCCTCATGTCCCAGGTGTCCCCAGTATTCAATGTCCACCCCCGTGCTGGACGACCCCTGCCACTTCTCCCAGCGACCCCGCCTCCCATCATTGTTCTGTCCTAACCACTGTCCTCCACAAGCCACTGTCCTCCACAAGCCACTGTCCTCCACTAACCACTGTCCTTCACAAGTCACTGTCCTCCACAAGCCACTGTCATGTTTAATATTCATTGACATAAGTC
>JACEFZ010011381.1:0-28400 GCA_014155875.1 Cepaea nemoralis
CTGTATTTTTTCGCTCTTATTTTTGTGTGCTGTATCTCGCTCTCTCATGATTTCCAGCACTTCTCTAGTGACCCCATGGGGGATTTATGTTGATTTTTGACTCGAACTTCTTTGATTGGCACGTGTTGATCGAACACATTGTAGACTGTCTTCGTCCAGAAAGCTAATGCATCGTCCGGGTCAGGAAGTTGGTAAACGTGATCAAGGGCTGCTTTTCTTAAGTCTTGCAAAAATAAATCTTGGTTGAATGCTTTATAATTCCTAAATTAGATACTTACATGTTTATGTTTAAGAGGTTTGAACCCAATTCTTGACCATGTACAACATACCGGGTAGTGGTCACTAACTGTACAAACAGGAACAGAACATTCAATAATATTATCTGGACAAGTAACATATATATGATCAATTATAGTTGAGGATGTGTCAGTAACCCTTGTGGGACGGTTTATTAGTTGTTTGAAATTGTAAGAAAGAATGATATCGTCCCATGTCTGGTTGGATTTACTAATATCTATGTTGAAGTCACCTAGTATCATAACTTCTCTACCTGCTGTAAACACTCTATCCATCATTGTAGTGAAGCAGTCATACCAACTGTACCCGGCACAAGGATTCTATATAGGTATCCAATGAGAAACGGCTGTTGGCTGGCTGGCTTCACCTCTAACCAAACACATTCTATCTCTACTGTCTCGAGATCACTTCTACGGGACCAGTTGAGAGAATTGGAAATGTATACAGCAATACCTGTCTCTAGTAGTAGATAGTAGATAGTAGTAGTAGTAGATAGTAGCACGCAGGCTCCAGCAACATTTGGAAAGTCGTAATCTGCTTCCCCGAGGACTCGGGAGTTACCGACCTGGAAAGGACACCTGGGCCAGTGCTGCAACTTTTGCATTTGATGTCTATGAGGGCTTCCAGAATAAATAAGAGACAGTGGCGGTAGCTCTTGACCTGGAGGATGCGTATAACAGGGTCAGGTATGATCGGTTGATATACACACTGTTGGACATGGAGGTCTGCCCTTGCCTTGTTAGATGGGTTGCGACAGTCCTTTATGAGCGTAAGGTTGCACTGCGCATGGGTTCCTGGACTTCTGACCCATGTACTATTACACCTGGGTTGCCACAGGGATCTGCCTTGTCCCCAGTGCTCTTTAATGTCTACACCAGCAAAAGTGCAACTATTGATACACTAGGTGTGGGTAAAATCTTGACATTTGCAGATGATGTACTGATGTACAGACAGGGCAGTGACAGGGTCAGTTTGCGAAAGAATTACAGGTGGCAGTAAATGGGGTGGCAGAGTGGTGCAGGGACGCAGGGGCCATTATACACCCAGATAAGGCATCGGGTGTGTGGTACTCCCTGAATAACTGGATCATCAAGGCAGATGTCCCAGGTATTATGTTGAATGGATGTCCTCTTAGGCGAGAGAGTAAATTGAAGTACTTGGATATCACCTTTGACAGGTGTTTGTCTGTTAAGGTTCATGTGGAGGCTTTGGTGGTGAAGGCTGGTAGGGGACTTAATGCAATGAGGGCTATGGCAGCATCCGGGGTAGATCAGTGGATGCTGTTCAGGCTCTTTCAGCGGTTAATAATTTATGTCATTGATTATGGTTTGGGGCTGCTGGTAGTTTCAAAGAGCCAGCTTGAAAGGTTGACGCGCAAACAGAATGCTGCCATGCAGTTAATCCTGGGGTGTACAAAGAACACACCAATTATATGCATGAGGCATATCCTGGCGCTACCAACAATGACGGATAGGCAAAGGGTCCTTCAGGCCAAATGGTACCTGAGAGTTGCTGCAGATAGAGATCACTAGCTGCATGCATCCATGGAATAGTCAAGGGTCATAGACTAAGACGAGGCAAGTCCTGGATGGCACAGGCAGAAATTTCTATACGTTAGGTGTGTGATCTAGAGACCATCAATCGTGAAAGAGAGTGGATTGAAGTTCCGGAAGACATGACGGACTGGTACAATATAGTAATAACACTGGGTCGTGAGTGCAGAGAATGGGCAGCGGGCCGCACTGAGTTTGAAGTTCAACAACTGATCCAGAGTAACATACATCCAAGTGACATAGTCATCTACACCGATGGGTCGGTGGTGAGAAACAGACGTAGTGGTTGGGGCTTTATTGCAAAGTCTAATGGACGAGAAAGGAGAGTTTGGCATATGAGACTTCGACCTCCAGCATGAGAATGGACGTGGAGGCAGTAACAGCGGCATTCCGTTGGCTAGATGAGACTACTGCAACACACGTTGTATTCATTACGGATTCAGTGAGTATGCTTAGTAAGGTGGAGAAAGGAATTTTTCGTGTGGAATGGCTCTCCTCGCTTCAGAGGTCACAGATTGTGAGAATTGTATGGATATTTTGCCTTGGCCATGCAGGGGTGCGGGGGAATGAACAGGCTGATAGGCTAGCAGGGAATGCACCTTTTGACGGCAGACTGCCTATGGACAAAAGGGAGGTGGTCGTGCGCTTGTGGGACCAGGTGGAAAAGGCGGAGGAACAGATTGAAAACCCATATGTGGAAAGAATGAGATTGCGGGGGATCGGGAGGGGTTCTGGAAGAATCTCAAAACTGAGTGGGAAGACCAGGAGAACATTTAATCAGATAGCGGTGGGAACGATTAGTAGTATGACTCTTCGCTTGCTGTTGAACGAGGAGACGGAGCATTATGGGAATGTCCTGAGTGCAGTGATGTCGGTTCTTAACTCAACTCAACTCAACTACAGAATTACATTCCAGTTACCTTCTGGTCATATGTCGATCCCTAGAATTCCACCCCATAATGTATTGTATGTTAACATATAGCCAGGTTATATGTCTATTTCTAGAGATTCCATTCCTTAACGTTCTGTATGTGAACATACAAGTTCTGGTCATACATCGATCCCACGAGATTCAACTCCACAAAGTACTGTATGTTAACATATGCCACACATAGATTCCACCACAAAATGTACTGTATGTGAACAAATAAGTGCTGGCCATACGTCGCTCCCTAGAGATTCCACCCCATAAAGTATTGTACGTTAAAATATGTGATAAAGTGATCTCTAGAGATTCCACTCCATAAAGTTCTGTATGTTAACATATAAGTACCAGCCATATGTCGATTCTTAGAGATTCTACCCCTTAAGGTATTGTATGTGAACATATAAGATCTGGTTGCATGTCGATTCCTAGAGACACAGAAAACCCAGGATAAAATACTTCTCCCAGCTTTGGCAGAATTGGTCTGTCCTATTATTATTTATGTACAACACAACTGTATATGACATGATGAAGGTAAAGTCACGGAAATGCCAAATATATCTTGAGAAAAATATCTGAATGAATGATTTAAATGAACAGAGATCTATATCTGTGCTTGATTGACAACACTGAGACATTTGAGAAGGTCAAGGTCGAAGAAATTATTACAATTTTGAAAATTTTAAGCATTGAGGGCAACATCTATTAATGATAAACAACATATATTGGCAACAATTAGCAGCCATAAACATTGACAATCAAATGGGAGCTTCTAAACACATTAAACAATGTGTTAGACCGGGTTGTGTACTATTACTCGATCTATTCAGTTTGTGCAGCGAAATAATAGTGATATGCATACGAGATATGCCAGGAATATCAGATGGTGGGCAACAACCTGTATTGTGCTAATGGCATGGTTTTGGTCGCTGAAAATGAAGCACAGTTAAAAGAAAAGATAGATATAATTGCAACATAAATTCAACACTAGGGACTTAGTCTGAATAACAGAACAACAGAAATAAGGTAACTGACAAGGAAAAAGATGTCTTGCCGTACAGCAACATTAACTTGTATGGAAATAGTCAGAAGATTGTTTAATGTGTTTAGACGTTTTCTTTTGATTGTCAATTTTTATGGCTGCTTGTTGTTGCCACTATATGTTCTTTATCATTATTAGATTGTGGCCTTCAATGCTTAACATTTTCAACATTCTAATCATGCTGGATGATGCTGGATGGATTTAGACGGTGGCATGGAGGAATATTGTCAGCAGAGTTGATCCAGAACTCCAAAGACCGAGATCTGTGGAGAGCCAAAAACGGTCTACGCCAGCTGGCAGGGCACTTGATGATAATGACTTTAATAACAACAGACAGAAGATGTATTAATGAAGTTAAATGCAGAATAATCCACAAAAACCAGCTTTTCACAAAATGAAGAATATTCTCTGCAATTTATTTTTGTCAGTCAAGGTGAGGAAAACAGTTCTTAGTGTGTCCTCCGGTTTCAATTTCTTCCCTCTTCTTCTAAGAGTGCTAATCAATATCATTGAATTTATTTCTTATTACCCAAGACGTGATTCATCCAAAACATATATTTCCACGCCAAATTTCTTGATTATTACAAACAATGACACCCACAATATCTTCAAATAAACTACCAACGCACCATAACATAACCCAGAATACTGAAAGCCTTCGCTATACATCACTTCGGTTTACCTCAATTCGCTATAACATCGTTGCCACAATGAGACATAACTTCACTTTACGTCTCTAAGTTCCTCCATAACGTCGTCACCTGTGTTGCTATACTGCATTAATGTCGCAGTGCGTTTTCCCAGGATCTTATGGTGTAATCACCCATAATTATGAGTTCAAAGCGCATAGTGAGTGCTGATAGTGTGTCTGGTTGTAAGAGAACCAGGAAATGTGTTACTCCTGAGGTGATGTTAGTTATATTACGTCGTTTTGAGGCTGGCGATCGGGCTGTTGATATCGGTAAAGTCCATGGCTTACTTTCATCCACGGTAAGGACAATTCGTGCAGGTGCTGACAAAATCAAAGAGATTGCTAAAAACGTAACCACTTTGAGTGTTTCCAACATCACCCGTACAAGAATTATTCTTATGGAGAACATGTAAACACTATTGGCTGTCTGGATTGAAGACCAGAACCAACGGAATATGCCTGTGAGCAAGATAGTTATCCAAGAGAAAGCGAAGTCTCTCTATGAAAATCTATCTAAGAAAGTGGGTGAGAGCATTACTAGTTGTGCTGATGATAGTTTTGGAGCGAGTCGTGGTTTAATGCCTGCACGTCCCAATAACTCTACCACTCGCCCTCCAGCCCACCTCTATTTAGCAAATAAATATCAACAACTATCAAAATAAATATTACATAATACACTGTATTTCATTGAATTTATGGGAAATAGTGTTTTGCTATACGTCGTTTCACTTAAAATCGCGTTTTCCAAGAACCTAACCCCGACGTTAACCGGGGCCTTCCTGTGTGCTCAATAATAAGAAACCGATCAAGCAGGAGGAAATCTGCACCAGAGATTAATATTAATCATAACATTTCACGTAGCCAGTGTCAATATGTTTTATCACCTCTAGCAATGAAGTACAGACAATCGCTTTGATAGCCACATGATACTTTTTGTATGGGTTTTTCTTTAGAACTTCTATTGGTTTGCGAAGGTTCCTTGAGTTCTTTGCTAACAGCAGCCACCAAATCTAACCCACACGCAAACATCAGTCCAGTGGTACTACAAGTAATAACACGTATATGGACTACCCTTGCGCTCAAAGCTAGCGAACGCAAAATATTTTGTTTAATATATTGTCTGATCAATAGAGAGATTAATATTAATTATAACAGATCACGTAGGCGATGTCAATATACTTTATCACCCCCAACAATGTAGTCCAGTCATTTGCTTTGAGAACCGCATACCACCTGGGATTTTCCAGAACTGCTGTTGATTGACAAACATTCCTTGTGGTTATTTGCTAACATCAGCTACCAAATCAAGCTAGATGGTTGTGAATCCTCTGAAAGATTATAAGTCCGTTGCAATGAGGTGTATGTTGTTTAAGTGCTGTAAAAGAGGAGGCGTGGTCGAGAAGCTATGTTGTCATACCTATGTTAAGATGCGACCGGGATCTATACCAGCATTTTTTTAAATGGAATTCTCCGTGGCGAAGGGGTCATGTTGTTTGTCTGGGCCTCCGAAGATTTTGGGTTCAGTTGATTCCGGACAGCGTCCTTCGGTTCACGAATTAGTTAGTTAGTTAGTCGGGGTTCCAACTTCACGGCAACGGGTCGTCCCCATATTGCTCCATTCCTGTGCCGGTGAATATCACAAAATGCTCCTCACTGCCCCTTGTGAACAATGGAATAGATAGGAGTGTCGGCAAGCCAAGGTACACTGTGCATAATGCCGCCACCAGAATGCCAACACAAAAGTCCTCCACGAAAAATACAGTTCGTCGATGAAAACGGAAGTCACTAGAAAGACTTCATTTACCGGGGTTTTATCCCATGTGGCTCGGTCTCTTTCTGCAGGGCGACCAACCGAAAGCGCAGCACAAAGCACGAACTCCGTAGCTACAGCGACGACTCCCAGGAGTCTCCTGAAAATGCACTCGTGAACCGAAAAGTAAAACCAGTCAATCCAGCAACAGCTGGCCGTCATCGTTCCCAACATGCATTTAACGCGTTAAACAACCGCGGACAGATGCAAAAGCATTCCACGCGAAATTCACAGCTCACAGTGTCGCGCCGCGCACTCATTCAGTAGCAGGGGGACGGAACCATAGCCTCCTTAGTCGCCTCTTACGATGTGCATGGTAGGCAACAGTGTTACTATTCTTTGCTCCCCCGTATGGGCCCCGGCAACACACGTTCACGAGTGCATTTGTTCGGAGATTCCTGGGGGTCGTCGCTAGAGCTACGGACGTCATACGCTTTCTGCGCTGCGGAAAGAGACTGAGCCATATGGGATAAACACCCGGTGCAATGAAGTAGACCCAATCGACTTTCAAGCGACTTTTTTCAGTCCTGAAAACGGCTTGCATTTTTCGGAGTGAGAGAAGTGCAGAGATATCTCCACCGACTTGGTACCAGCGTATCATCTCCACGGGGAGTGTGTTAAAATGATATCGTTTCCCTCTCCAAGGCCAGAAACCAGAGGGTTGTGCAAGACTGATACTGCAACTTGACTACTGCGGACAGGCATATTAGGGTGTAACCAGGTCGTGATTGAGAACATCATAGCCGAACTGGCTTATTTTATATTTTAGGACAAACGACAGGGAGAAGACGTACCATGGCAGCATTAAATAATCAAAGATAGGGTGTGAAGTAAAAGAACATTATTATTTCAGTTATACATGTTTCAACTTCGCTGATAAGTATGCGTTGTTTATGTTCACTCTCTTCGTTTAGAATGGAGGTGGAGGTAATCTCAGCGGCGTTCCTCTCATTAGAAAACAACCAGCACACACATGTCGAGATTGTAATGGACTCACAGAGCTTGCCGTAAAGGGTGACGACAGGTATGCTTAGCGCAGAGTGGCAGCTAAACTTAAAAAATCAAAGATATGGAGCATCCCTTCGATGTTTTCCCCAGGGTTTGCTTGTGTGTTGGGAAACGAGCAGCCAGACACATTGGATGAGTCTCCACCGCTGGGTGGGGTACTGGTGGACTGTAAGGCAGATGTTGTCGGCGCCCTTTTGGATAATGTTAATAATGTGGACGAACAGATAACAGATTAGAGTCTGGAGAGAATGATGTTGCAGGGTGTGACCAGAGAATATGGAGGAAAGATCAGACGGACAGGTAATCAGACTGCAACTGGTACCACCAGTATTGGAAGTCTTCGCTGGCTGTTGAAAATGTGGACGAAACGCGTGTGGGAATGTCCTAAGTGTTTTGATGTCGGTTGTTTGCAGCTATGTAACATATCAGCACTCTCTTTCTTACATTCACTGATAGTGACTTATTGTATAAGATACTCTTCATTTTCTGAAATGCAGATTTTCTTTAAAAAACTCAAATCTTCATTTACACCTACAGTACATACCTGTTAACGGTTCAATAAGAGTTTTTGCTTGCTACACAAGACTACAATATAGTTACCTCTACTGTTGACCTAATTCATGTTATTCATCATCATAATGTGCCATGCCAATAAGCTGGGCGATCATGTTTCGCGTGCTCACACAATCGCCAGATTCGTGGATCAGCTTTGTCTTCTTGTCCCGGCCATATTATGTGGTCAAGCCATCCAGATATTTACTTCTCTGCCCTCCCTTTGTTATTTTTCCCTCAATCCTGCGAGCTGTCACCAAGCTCTCTAGTTTGTTTTTCTTTCTCATAACGTGCCCAAATAAACGTTGACTGTCTATCTCCAATTTGTCTTTTCAGTTCGCGGCTTTCATTTGCCCTGTATATCATTTCACTACTCTCTTTCTTACAATCAGTCATAACTTTTGTTTGAATTATTCAGATTAAGTAACATGTATAGCTCGTTTTTCTTTACAGAATCACATTCCAGTTACCTCTGGTCATATGTCGATCCCTAGAATTCCACCCCATAATGTACTGTATGTGAACATATAAGTTCTGGTCATACATCGATCCATAGAGATTCCACTCCATAAAGTACTGTATGTCAACATATGTCACACATAGATTCCTTGAGATTCCACCACATAACGTACTGTCTGTAAGGTGTGGAATGCGCCTGGCCCTGCTGCCAGCAGGGTTAGGATCGGCCTGCCTCTCCCAGGAGGGGTGAAGAGCGAAAATTAGTAGCCTGCCGATGACCCGCAGACTACACAAGTCAACCCCCACCTCCACGTGGTGCAGACTGGGCAACCATGACCGCGAGGTTGGGCTAACGGGGCTATGGTTCGCCATAGGGGATGGACTCCCCGTGGTCATATTAGTGTCCTAAACCTGCGACTGGCCTAGCAAGCCGGCAGGGGATCTTCATACTGCTCGTAGAAAAACTAAGAAGTATAAACGGACTGACCCAAACGGCTATCGACCCGGCAATGTTAATGGACTACGAGATAGATCAGCACCCAACTGAAATAATTAACAGCGAAAATGGAGAACCAATAAGTGAACAAAAACAGATCCTAATAAGATGGAAGCAGTATTTCGAACAACTTCTCAACATCCCATCAGATGTCACAGGAATTCAAGAGACCTACACAGATGTCACCGAAGAACTAGAACCAGACATACTAAAAGAAGAAATTATAGAAGCCATCAGATTAGCCCCATTGAACAAATCACCGGGACAGGATGAAATACCAAATGAACTAATTAAAGCAGCAAGAGAAGTAGGAACAGCTTGGCTACATAGACTATTCAACCATGTTTGGGTAGAACAACAAACACCACGAGACTGGGGAAACGCCATAATTATCCCAATTTGGAAGAACAAAGGCAGCAAACGAGACTGCACACTATACAGAGGCATTTCACTGTTGAGTCATACTGGGAAAATATTTTGCAAAATTCTTGAAAAAAGATTACGAACTACTTTAGAACCCCAGCTAAGCGAAACGCAACTTGGATTTAGGAAAAACAAAGGATGCACAGATGCCATTTTTGCTCTTAGACAACTTATAGAAAAATCAATCGAATTCAATGAAACACTCTACTTAGCCTTTGTCGACCAAGAAAAGGCATTCGATAGGGTAGATAGAAACAAGCCGTGGGAAATCCTTAAACAATATGGAGTGAGTACACATCTAACAAACCTATGTAGAAGTTTATACAACAACAGTGAATGCATAGTGAGAGCAACTGGAGGACACTCAGAACCCTTCACCATAAGATCTGGAGTACGACAAGGTTGTGTCCTGTCCCCTCTCTTGTTCATAACATATATAGACAACATATGTAAGAAACCAGCCAAGCAGAGACAGCAAGAATACCTGCATGACGAGAACACAGAAGAAGAACCATCTGCAAATCTAACCATTAGAGAACTCCTGTTTGCGGACGACCAAGCACTAATAGCAAAATCAGAAGCTGAATTACAAGACCACATGAATAGTCTAAACGAAATGTGTAGGGAACATAACATGAAAATTAGCACAAGCAAAACAGAGGTAATGACTATAACTAAAGAAGAACAAACAACAACAATTCACCTAAACGAACATCCCTTGAAACAAGTAAAGAGTTTCAAGTACCTAGGAAGTATAATATCATCAAATGGCAGATCAGAAGACGAGATCGAAAATAGGTGCAATAAGGCAAATCAACTCATTGGACAAATGGCACCAATACTAAAGAACAAACATGTATCAATAACTACTAAGAAAGCACTTTACAACACAATCTTCCTACCAACTCTGTGCTACCAATGCCAAACCTGGACAATGACAGAAAAAGAGAAAAGAAAAATCACAACAACAGAAATGAGGTTCTTGAGAAGAATACTCAACGTATCAAGAAGAGATAAGATCAGAAATGAAGAAATCTGGACTAAAGTGGAGGATAAAGCAGCACTAGATTTCATTAGAAAGCAGCAAGTCAAATGGTTTGGCCATGCAAGTAGGTTACCAGTCAACAGCATGCCACAACAAGCAATGATGTACAGACCTAGATGGAAACAGAGGAAGAGGCCGACCACGTAAACGTTGGACGGAGGGAATAGCAGAATCCATGGGAATGTCGATATATGAAGCCCATAATCGGGCACTCTCACGAAGTTTATACTTCACCTCGACACCGCAAGGTACAAGAGGAACATGATGAGATGAGATGAGATGAGATTCCTTGAGATTCCACCACATAGCGTACTGTATGTGAACATATAAGGGCTGATCATACGTCGATCCCTAGAGATTCCACCCTATAAAGTACCGTATATTAAAATATGTGATAAAGTGATCTCTAGAGATTCCATCCCATAATAATTGTATGTTAACATGTGTCATACATCGATTCCTAGAGATTCCACTCCATAAAGTACTGTATGTTAACATATTAGTTCTGGCCATATGTCGATTCTTAGAGATTCCACCCCTTAAGTTATTGTATATCAACCTATAAGATCTGTTTGCATGTCGATTCCTAGAGACAAAGAAAACCCAGGATAAAATACTTCTCCCAGCTTTGGCATGTCCTATTATTATTTATGTACAACATAACTGTATATGATATGATGAAGGTAAAGTTACCGAAACCCAAATATATCTTGAGAAAAATATCTGAATGAATGATTTAAATGAACAGAGATCTTCTTCTTCTTCTTCTTCTTCTTCTTCTTCTTCTTCTTCTTCTTCTTCTTCTTCTTCTTCTTCTTCTTCTTCTTCTTCTTCTTCTTCTTCTTCTTCTTCTTCTTCTTCTTCTTCTTCTTCTTCTTCTTCTTCTTCTTCTTCTTCTTCTTCTTCTTCTTCTTTTCCTTCTTCTTCTTTTCCTTCTTCTTCTTCTTCTTCTTCTTCTTCTTCTTCTTCTTCTTCTTCTTCTTCTTCTTCTTCTTCTTCTTCTTCTTCTTCTTCTTCTTCTTCTTCTTCATCTTCTTCTTCTTCTTTTCCTTCTTCTTCTTTTCCTTCTTCTTCTTCTTCTTCTTCTTCTTCTTCTTCTTCTTCTTCTTCTTCTTCTTCTTCTTCTTCTTCTTCTTTGTGTTCATCCGGAGTGTTTTTTTCCAGATGTGATTGCGGTGTGTCGAAGTTATGCGCCCTTGGGCCGAAACCCGTAGGCCAGCACATCTCACATCCGAGGGTTTATGGCTTAGAGACGTTCAACCATAACCCTCGGCTGAGAGCCTTAGAGGTTGTGTCCAGAAAGATTATTGGCATCGTTCGTTTGATTTAGACTGCTATCCTCAGTCTACCTGCAGAGCAGCAGGTTGTGTCTCTCTTAGTCTGGTCCCTATCCCAAGAGCTGTCCAATATGTAGTTTATATCCATTGGCACAGCGCTTGGGGTCAGTGGGACACTCAAGCTCCCCCACCGCGGCAAGGTGGAGACACATCGGGGGAGGAACAGAGATCTATATCTGTGCTTTATTGACAACATTAAGACATCTGAGAAGGTCAAGGGCAAAGAAATTATTAGAATGGTGTAAGCTTTGAGCATTGAGGGCAACAATCTATTAATGATAAACAACATATAGTGGCAACAATGAGCAGCCATATAAACTGACAATCAAATGGGAGCTTTTAGACACATTAAATAAAGTTTTAGACAGGATTTTGTACTATTACTCGATCTATTTAGTTTGCGCAGCGAAATAATAGTGATATGCATACAAGATATGCCAGGAATATCAGTCGGTGGGCAACAACTTGTAGTGTGCCAATGGCATGGTTTTGGTCGCTGAAAATGAAGCACAGTTACAAGACAAGTTAGATATAATTCCAACATAAATTCAACACTAGGGACTTAGTCTGAATAACAGAACAACAGAAGTAAGGTAATTAACAAGGAAAAAGATGTCTTGCCGTACAGCAACATCATCATGTATGGAATCAGTCAGAAGCTTGTTTAATGTGTTTAGAAGGTTCCTTATGATTGTCAATTTTTATGGCTGCTTGTTGTTGCCAATATATGTTCTTTATCATTATTAGATTGTGGCCTTCAATGCTTAACATTTTCAACATTCTAATCACGCTGGATGATGCTGGGTGGATTTAAACGGTGGCATGGAGGAATATTGTCAGCAGAGTTGATCCAGAACACCAAAGACAGAGATCTGTGGGGAGTCATGAACGCCCACGCCAGCTGGCAGGGCACTTGATGATGATGACTTTAATAACAACAGACAGAAGATGTATTGAAGAAGTTAAATGTAGAATAGTCGACGTAAAACCAGCTTTTCACAAAATGAAGAATATTCTCTGCAATTTATCTTTGTCAGTCAAGGTGAGGTAAAGAGTTCTTAGTATGCCCCTAATTTCAACTTCTTCCCTCTTCTTCTAAGAGTGCTGATCAATATCTTTGAATTTATTTCTTATTACTCAAGAAGAGAATCATCCAAAACATATATTTCCGCACAAAATTTCTTGATTATTACAAACAATGACACCCACAATATCTTCAAATAAACTACCAACGCACCCTAAAATAACCTAGAGTACTGGAATGCCCCGCTACACGTCATTTCGGTTTACCTCGTTTTGCTATAACGTCGTTGCCACAATGAGACATAACTTCACTTGACGTCGCTACGTTCCCCCATAACTTCTTCACCTGTGTTGCTATGCTGCGTTAATGTCGCAGTGCCTTTTCCCAAGATGTTATGGTGTAATCACCTATAATTATGAGTTAAAAGCTCATAGTGAGTGCTGATAGTGTGTCTGGTTGTAAAAGAACCAGGAAATGTGTTACTCTTGAGGTGATGTTAGTTATGTTACGTCGTTTTGAGGCTGGTGATCACGCTGTTGATATCGGTAAAGTCCATGGTGTACTTCCAACCACGATAAGGACAATACGTGCAGGTGCTGACAAAATCAAAGAGATAGCTGAAAACGTAACCCCTTTGAGTTCTTCCAACATTACCCTTACAAGAATTACTCTTATGGAGAACATGTAAACACTATTGGCCGTCTGGATTGAAGACCAGAACCAAAGGAATATGCCTGTGAGAAAGATGGTTATCCAAGAGAAAGCAAAGTTTCTCTATGAAAATCTCTCTGAGAAAGTTGGTGAAAGCATTACTAGTAGTGCTGATGACAGTTTTGGAGCGAGTCGTGATTTAATGCCTCTACGTCCCAATAACTCTACAACTCACTCTCCAATCGACCTCTGTTTAGCAAATAAATACCAACAACCATCAAAATAAACATTACATAATACACTGTAATTCATTGAATTCTATGGGAAATAGTGTTTCGTTATACGACGTTTCACTAAAAGTCGCGTTTTCCAAGAACCTAACCGCGACGTTAACCGGGGCCTTCCTGTGTGCTCAATAATAAGAAACCGAACAAGCAGGAGGAAATCTACAGCAGAGATTAATATTATTCATAACATTTCACGTAGGCGGTGTCAATATGTTTTACCACCCCTAGCAATGAAGTACAGTCAATTGCTTTGATAGCCATATGCCACTTTTTGTATGGGTTTTTTCCAGAACTGCTATGGTTTGCTAACGTTCTTTGAGTTCTTTGTTAACGTCAGCCACCAAATCTAACCCACACGCAAACATCAGTCCAGTGCTACTAGAATTAGTATCACGTATATGGACTACCCTTGCGCTCAAAGCTAGCGAATGCAAAATATTTTGTTTAATATAATTGTCTGGTCAATCCAAAGATTCATATTAATCAAAGGACCTGCTATATAAACAGTTCATGATGAGAATGACATTCTACAAAACAAAAAAGACCTGCTATATACACAGGCCATGATGAGAATGACATTTTACAAAAGACCTGCTATATAAACAGGTCATTCCGCCGAAGCCGGAGAGTATCTGCCTGCAGGGCGAGGAACCACCAGTTTGCACCCAATAAGCCAGACATGGGACAAATACCTCAGATACGATATGACATCACATTGATGGTGGACAACAGGGTGTATTCATCCGACATATAGGACTTCACGCTGGAGTTCAGAGCCAGCGAACACAAGCAAGCAATCATAACAGATCACTTAGGCGGTGTCAATATACTTTATAACCCCTAACAATGAAGTCCAGTCATTTGCTTTGGCAACCGCATACCACCTGAGATTTTCCAGAACTGCTGTTGATTGACAAGCATTCCTTGTGGTTATTTGCTAACATCAGCTACCAAATCAAGCTGGAGGGTTGTGAATCCTCTGAAAGATTATAAGTCCGTTGCAATGGCGTATATGTTGATTAAGTCCTGTAAAAGAGGTGGCGTGGTCAGGAAGCTATTTTGTCAGACCTATGTTTACAAGTTACCCGGTTCTATACCAGCATTTTTTTTTAATGGGAGTCTCCGTGGCGAAGTGGTCATGCCGTATCACTCCGCCTCCGAAGGTTGTGTTTTCGATTCCGGACCGCATCCTTCGGTTTACGAGTGCATTTTTGGGAAAATCCTGGGGGTCGTCGCTGGAAATATGGACTTCGTGCTTTGTGCGACGCTTTCCGCGCTGTGGAAAGAGACTGGGCCATATGGTATAAAAACCCGGTGCAACGAAGTAGACCCTGTCGACTTTCAAGCGACATTTTTAAGTCCTGAAAACGGCTTGCATTTTTCGGAGTGAGATAAGTCCAGAGATATCTATACCGACTTGGTTCTAGCGTATCATCTCCACGGAGAGTGTGTTACAATTATATCCTTTCCCTCTCCAAGGCCAGAAACCAGAGGGTTATGCAGGACTGATACTGCAACTTCACTTCTGCGGAGAGGCATATTAGGGTGTAACCAGGTCGTGATTGAGAACATCATAGCCGAACTGGTTTATTTTATATTTTAGGACAAACGACAGGGAGAAAAAGAACCAGGGTATCATTAAATAATCAATGATAGGGTGATAAGTAAAAGAACAACAGTATTTCAGCTATACATGTGTCGGATACGTCGAGATTGATGGCTCAACCCCAAAGAGATAAAGGATGCAAAATCCTTTTTCCCAATGTGATCCTGCCCGTTTAATTAATTTAGCTGTACTGACTCAATTGCTTGAGATCGGAAATAGAGTTTTAGAGAACCAAGGAATACTTTCAGGAAATAACTGAAAAAGTTGTATTCCCTTTTAGACCCAAATTATCCTTTAAGTGGTTCCTTGCCTCTCCTCTACCAACATGACATGACCTCAGTTTTTATGATTTAATAAACACAAATATGGATTTTGTAAATTGCATTCACAATTACAATTTCCTGTCATAAAATAAGGACATATACATATACAGTAAATATACAGAATTGATGTGCCAATGATAATGTATATATTAACAGCTATATTTTTTCCAGTGGCATGTAATGCTAATCTTTTACTGGCCTGGGTGATCTGAAAGAAAGAACTCTCTACACTTAGAATTCTCCACTTCCAGCTTTGGGAATCCCTCTGGCTATCAATTAATTGCTGTAGTCTTAGTGTTCCAGGGCGTAGTAGAACATAAGTTGGCTCTTGGTTTTCTTTTCCATTGGTTGGCAGGTAAATGTTTAAATAAAGATTACATCTCCTATGAAACAAATGGAAGGGTTGCAGGTAGATAGGTTTCTGCGCTACTCTATCAAGGGCATCACTCAACAATGTGCTCACTCAACAGGTGCTGCATTCAATCTTCACCAAGTCAGGTCTGGATTTACATGAGTAAGATCACTACCTGAAATTCCATCAATCACATAATTCTAATGATATCATACATATGACATTAGAAATGAAACGTAAAAGCCTAAGAACATAACAAGTGAAAACAATAAAAGGAATCTTGTTCTTAGAGAAAACAAACATAGAAGAAAGATGGTCATGGTGTTCTCAATTAGTTATCACGGGACGCAGAGGTGTTTCCAAGGCACCAGGGCCGGGTTATATACTGGCCAAGACTTATTGACGCGTCCTCGTCGAGCGTCCTGGGCAACAGGTCCCTTCGGGGTCCTGGCTAAAGTCAGTAGGATCGCCGGTTCCTCCGAAGTCGGAGAGTGTCTGCCTGTACGGCTAGGAACCACCAGTCTGCACACCAATAAGCCAGACATGGGATAACGGATACTCACGCAAACCTCAGGACCTGCGTGACATCACACTGATGTTGGACAACAGGATGCCTTCATCCGACATACAGGACTTCGCGCTGGAGCTCAAGCCAACTGTCACTTATTTTCCCGGGAGGAAAGTGGAATCAACAAGCACATCTTCAAGATTATTTTCTGTTGGAATTATTGAATGACTTCTGTCTACACTCCTCCCTTCTGTCTTCCCTTCCATATATCTATTCCTTTCTCTCTCTCTATTATTCCCTCAACACATACTCCGACAACAGTTCCTTTCAACGATTAATAAAATATTTATTAATAAAAACTATGTCTGGTGTATGTATGGACTGTGTAAGCGTAGTTGATAGTGTATTCTATTGTTGGTGCGAGACTGAACTCGTAATGTCTATCAGCGGTGTCACATCTCGCCCCAATCATTCCGCAAAACCACAAGACAGCACATCAAACAGGAAAGCTCTCACCCTGGATGATCCGTATGCTTGAGAGAAGGTAAATCCGTTATTGACCGAAACAAAACTGTTCACCACTGGATCACCGTACAGTATTAATATTCCAGTAAGTTTATGAATTCGCCCGAGTCTGTTTCATGAAAGTACTTATCCAACACCGAAAACTACATCACCACAGTTCAGCATATTGTCTCTATGAGTAGCACTGTTGTGACTTGTCTGTTGTTTCTTAATTATGCGTCCAAGACGTATGTAGTTTTATTTTACTTTGCGTTCTGCAAACTTATATTTCTTTTTCCATTATTACTGTGGTTATCTAATTATTCTTTGCTTATTCTTCAACGTTCCTTTAAAGGTATGTTTATTTCGTATAGACCTTGTATAGGTTGTTCCTTGGTTTATTGAGGTATTTGCTCTCCTCACAAATGAAATGTTTTGAGGTTATCAATAAAGCTTTTCCTGTACACAAGAAGTATGTGTCTATCTTCTCTGATATATCCGGATGGGAGGTGGAACCTGTGAGAAGTATAACAGATCCAGTGATAAGCGTCTGCCACTTAATACTACTTATGCAAGTGTCCTTCTCCAGCCATAATGACAAGGCTTCCGAAGTAAACACCCACATAAGACATATGAATTCACCAAAGTCTAAACTATTCACTAATAGAAAGCAATGGTAAACGCTATGCACACACATCTATTTTCCTATGCTAAAACTATACTCTAATATTAGTTTTATCTGATATATCTATATATAGAATTAATGTAAGTCCCCGAATCGAAATTTATCCGCACATAAGCACTCTATCCCATTGTAAGGGAGGATATTTCTTTTCATTACGGGACACATAAATCCATCTTTCCGTCCAGTTTGGTAGCACACTAAACAGAAACCCCATGTTCTGCTATTTATAACGAGTGTCCAATCTTCCGGTGATTGTTTGATCTACCATCCTCAACCCTCATCTCTTGACGTATCCTGCCCATCAAAAGCGGTGAAATCACGTAGTGGTTAGTTGTTCGTTTCTCTCCGTTGTCACGCTGTTCCCCTGACGCTGATACTTCAAAGCATTCTCCGTTCATTTTTCCTCCACGCGATTTCCCCCGGTTCTCCATGTCCGTACGATCCGATCGTCAGGCAATGAACTTCTGCAACACCTGTATCCTATTTTTATATTAGTAGGTCAATGATCTTTACTTTATTCCTCCTCTCAGAATGAAGTACACAATTGTTAACCCTCCTCCTATGCATTTTGATATGTAAGTTATCAAGGAATCACTAAACTGCAGTTTTTCCGTGACACCAACGAACACAAGCAAGCAAGCAAGCAATTAGTTATCACCAACATAGTTGTTTGCTTTCACTCCAATCTTCCACTATCAGGTGTTCAGGGTTTAACTAGCAGATGTGCAGTTTCATCTTCACTTATGCCTGTCCTTAGGTCTATAGAAGTAATACCTTGAGTGATTTGGAATTTGACAATTATGTTGACCATTCTCTTCATCATCTTTTCTATTCAGGAAAAGGGTCTCATACATTAGGGGATTTTACAAATCAGTCCCCATTGTAATGAGTGTTTGTTTATAAGCAATATAAGTACATTATGGTATCCATTCTTGTATAGTATTCAGGTGACTTCTCTTTTTAGTCCAAAGTTTTACGGAGAGTATATTCCCCCCTCTTCACCGTTTCTATACTAAGAGTTGTACGTCAGCTATCCGCATCATCATCATTATTATAATCATTCTCATCATCATCATCATGATTACATTATTATCATTATTATCATGTTTATGACATTAGAAATCATTACATCATTCTAACATTATCATCATAATCATTATTAGATAATTTTCATTACATTACAGTCATCATCATCATCTTTGTAGTGCATTATTATCATCATTATCATGCTTAAATTACACCCACAGATGCTGTAATATGCGTAATGTATGGTATGGTTTGTGCCACGCTTAGCGCACAAAACTAGATGATTGTAACATGAATGATATTTTATACACAGTGTCGTTATGTGCCTGGAGTATCCTAAATTATAATTTAGTTTATGGGGTATGCCGATGCAGTTCTCTGGTGATAGTCCTGGCATTTCACATCAAGTTGCTGGCTATCCTGAGATTGACTGTTGGCTTATACTCCCTCTCTCTCAGCCTGTAACTTCACTCACTCAAACTCCTCATGCATCAGTCACCATATCCATCTTTGCATGTGGGTTCAATTCACTCTTTCATACATCATTCATATGTATGGATGATCATTTCACTCAGTCTATAGACACCTTCATATTGTTATGGGTGATCATATAGGAATCATTCATCACACATCCTTCATACTGGCATGTAAGGTGGGTACTTATGTGATTTCCCAATGATAACCTTAAATGTTAACACCATTGACATCACAATGAGATCTCACCCATTCATCAGACACAATCATATCTGTATGGATGACAATCATGCATATGTAGGTGCTTTATCCCTGATAAATTCACAGGTTCAATAACAATGATATTACAATTACATCTCCTCCCTCATCAGAAATTATAATATTTCCTGATTGATAATTAATCATTCATACTGAGGTGGTTTACAAATGATGCATTCACATCTGTTTACAATAATGAATCACACATGACATAAGTTTATGTGATCATTAGACACACTTATGCAAATTCACCCAGGATTTAGCAACATGAAATCCAGGAGTTATCATATGCTCTCATAAAATACATACAATTTAGGTGATATATCCAATTCACATTCAGGCCTTATGAATTAAAATACTTCTTGCATGGCAGTTGGTTACGCACTATTATGTGGCACAAATATTATTATTCCCCATGGTTAACAGCCATGTCTATCTATTTGCCTTACCCCATGTATGCTGTACCATCACACAATTTATGATACCTGTAGAACTCTTTTTGGTTCTCATGTGTTCATGAACTACCAGAAAACTATTTTTTTGTCCATGTGCTCATGTCAAAAAGTAAATCTTCCTACTAATGTGCTCAATCTACTTGACTATACACATTCCACTAATTTCTCTATAGTGCTGGCACAGGTAAACTAGTTTTAACTCTTACCAGTGGGCACATGTAGCCTATGTACTTACCACTGTACTAAGAATTCTGAGTTTCCTTAAGTCTTAAGTTACTCTAATTCATTGTAGATTGAGTTGCTTAAGAAATAAAATGTACAACATGTGTCTAATGTTTATACATTAACTAAGTTGTTTAGCTGGGAGAAAATAAAACACTGTGGTTTTCTCCTAATGTACAGTTTATCTTATGACTGATAACTGAGTATAATATTATTTAGTTTGTACTAGATTAAATTCTTTAAGAACTCACCATTCCAAATCATTGCAGATTGAGTTGCTTAAGAAATATATATACAACTTGGATTAATGCTTATACATTAAATCAGTTGTTTACTTTGGGAGAAAATAAAATTCCATGGTTATTCTTGATGAATAGTTTATCTATAAACTATAAAAATTAATTATATTCTAATTAACTTCTTAAGAATTCGCCACGCGTTCAACCAGTCGACTTACCAACTCCTCTTCTGGGATCAAAAGGCTCACAACTAGCTAAAATTAAAGAATTAAATATGGTGTTTACCTTATTTATCAGAATGACCTCAACATGTCGACACGTTTCATGATCTGAATGAGATGCAATTTCTCACAGCGATTTCGTAGGATGAGGATTTTCTTTTCTAGTGAATTTTGAAACTCTCTCACTCCTTCCGCTGCTTCAGTTCTTATGTTTCATGCTGCTATTTATACGGTCCTTTCCCGGTGAACGTTTTTCAATGCCAACGGGTATATTAAATCTTGGATCGTACAATTGTGGAACAAACCAATTCGGTTTCGGTGAACTCCGATTTTGTCGTCCTGGAATTATTTAATGCGATGTTACGTTTTGTGAAAATATATCACAACATGTTTCAACTTAGCTGATAAGTATGCGTTGATATTTTTCAATCTCTTCATTTAGAATGGAGGTGGAGGCAGTCTCTGCGGCGATCCTATCACTGGAAAACAACCAGCACACACACATGTCGTGATTGTAATGGACGTACAGAGCTTCCCTTAAAGGGTGACGACAGGTATGCTTAGCGCAGCGTGGCATACTACACTTAAAATTCAAAGATATGGAGCATCCCTTCGATGTTTTCCCCAGGATTTGCTTGTGTGTTGGGAACCGAGCAGCCAGAAGATTGGATGAGTCTGCACCGCTGGGTGGGGTACAAGGTGCACTGTAAGGCAGATGTTGTAGGCGCGCTTTGGGATCATGTGAATAATGTGCAAGAACAGATAAATCATTAGAGTCTTGAGAGAATGGTGCTGCAAGGTGTGACCAGAGAATATGGCTGACACTCAGTTTTCCGAGAAAAGATCAGACAGACACGTAATCAGACTGCAACTGGTACGATCAGTATTGGAGCTCTTCGCTGGCTGTTGAAAATGTGGACGGAACGCGTGTGGGAATGTCCTAAGTGATTTCATGTCGGTTGTTGGCATCTATGTAACATATCAGTACCCTCTTTCTTACATTCACTGATAGTAGTGAGAGTGTCTTATTGTATAACATACTTTCATTTTCTGAAATGCAGCTTTTCTTTAAACAACTCAACTCATCCTTTACACCTACAGCAAAGACCTATTAACGGTTCACTATGAGTCTCTACGTGCTACACAAGACTACAATATGATTGCCTCTACTGATGACCTAATTATTGTTATTCATTATCATCATGTGCCATGCCGACAAGAGTGGGCGATCATGTTTTGGTAGCTCACACCATCACCAGAATTGTGAACCAGCACTGTGTTCTTGTTCCGACCATGCCAGGTGGTCAAGACATCCAGATGTTTACTTCTCTGCCTTCCCTTTGTTCTTTTCCCCTTAATGTTGCCAGTTGTCACCAAGTTCTATAGATTATTTCTTCTCAGAACGTACCCCAAAATCTGTGGATGTCTATGTCCAATTTATCAAATCAGTTTGCGGTTTTGCGAGGAGATCCACCAAAGTTATACGTTTGTCTTCTCCGAAGTGGAACAACAAGAGAGGGCAAGGAACGGTGTAGGAATAGTCAATGAACCAGGGCTAGAAAGTAGAATATTAGAAATGAAATATATATATCAAAAAGAATTATAATAGTGATAATAAATGTACAAACAATTACTACATGTGTACAAATATATGCACCATGTAACATATATAACATTGATCAAGAGTGTGAAGGTTCTTCGAAGACATCCATGATATACTTAATAAAATAGAGAAGCAAGACAGCATCATAGTTATGGGAAACTTCAATGCAAGACTAGGACATAACAGAACGGACATAGAGCAACATCTAGGAGCAATATGGAGAACAACACAATGAAAGAAATTATAATGGAAGTAGATTGATACAGCTATGCACGCAACGCGACCTTTTTATAGCAAGCACATTTTTAAACACAAAGACTCACAAATATACACCTGGTATACATGGACCAATGTAGACACCAAAACCCAAATTGATATCATATTAACAAGAAACCACAGAAAGAGAAATATATCAGATGCAAGGGCAGTTCCCAACATAAGTATGAACACGGACCACAAAGCCGTCATTACCACAATAAGAACCAGTAGAAGAAGAAGGGAAAGACAGGGAAACAACATACCATGTGAATTAGTTAACTTTAAAAATATATCTCAAAGACGAGACAGTGAGGGCAAATCATGAGAAAGAATTAATTGAAATATTTGTAAAACTACCAATAGAAAGAAAATCGGTGGAAGACGAATGGGAGATGTTCATCTCATCTCATCAGGTTCCTCTTGCACCTTACGGTGTCGATGTGAAGCATAAACAGCGAGAGAGTGCCCGTGTATGGGCTTCATATATCGAAGTTCCCATGGTCTCTGTAAATTCCTTTATCAATCGTTTATGTGGCCGGCCTCTTCCTCTGCGTCCGTCTGTTCTGTACGTCATTGCTTGTTGGGGTATACTGTTAGTTGATAATCTAGTTATATGGCCAAACCATTTAATCTGCTGTTCTTTGATAACATCTAGCGCTGCTATAACTCCAACTTTAGTCTTGATTTCTTCATTTCTGATTTTCTTTCTTCTTGATGCATTCAGTATTCTTCTCAGGAATGTCGTTTCTGTTGCTTTTATTTTTCTGTTCTCTTTTTCCATCATTGTCCAGGTTTGGCATTGGTAGCATAGAGCTGGTAGGAAGATCGTGTTGTATAATGCTTTCTTAGTGGCTATTGATGCATGTTTGTTCTTTAGTATTGGTGTTGGTCGAAGTACTGCCTCCATCTGTTTAGTATTTGTTGTTGTTCACTTATTGGTTCTCCCTTTTCGCTGTTATTTATTTCAGTTGGGTCAAAGGGTTCAGCTCTGGTTCTCATTGCACTAATCTTTTTGTAGAAGTTTCTAGTTGCCTCCTTGTAGTTTTTATTTAGGATTTCTCGATATTCCTTCCAGTCTTTTTGATTTGAATTCCTATAGGTTTAATTGATTGATTCATTTAGGAACCGACATCACAGCATTCGGTGCATTCCCATAAGCGCTCAGTCCCCATCCTCAGCAGCCAACGAAGAGTTCCAACACTTATAGTACCAGTAGCAATCTGATTATATGTCCGTCTCGCCTTCCCTCTGAGCGTCGATCGTCGGCCAGATCCCCTCGTCACCCCTCGCTGTATCATTCTTGCCAGACCATGATGATCCATTTGCTCCTCCGAGGTGTACACGTGCTCCCACAAGGCCGCAACCACGTCTGCCTTATCATGCATCAATACTCCACCACGTTTTGCAGAGCCAGTCAATCTGTCCTCCTGTTCATTCCCCAGCACACCAGCATGCCCCGGAGAAAAGATCCAGACGATGCTTGCCGCCTGTGACTTCCGAAGCGAAGCAAGCCACTCTGCACGAAGCTTGCCTGTCCTCACCTTACTCAGCATGCTTTCTGAGTCAGTTACAATCCCGATGTGTGTGTGTCGTATTCTCGATCCAGCGGAAAGCTGCAGTCACCGCTTCCACCTCCATTCTTAAGCTAGATGTTGTGGTATCATATGCCAGGCTCTCCTGCACCAAACGGCGACCATTAGCTTTTGCTAAAAAAAAAAAAAAAAACAGGCACTTCTCCTGCCTCTCAACACCGAACCAACTATGTATATAATCACCTCGCCCGGGCGAGCATTATCCTGAATTAGTTGCTGGATTTCCACTTCCGTGGCCCCTGCTGGCCACTCCCTGCACTCCCGGCTCAATGTGATTATAACTTTGCACAAGTCTGACTGCTCCGCTGGCACTCTGACCCACTCCTCTCCTCGCGTTATGTTCTCCAAGATGCACACCTGTCTGATCGTATCCTCCGCCTGAGCCATCCATGATTTCCCTCTTATCAGTCGCTAACCCTTAACTACGTCCAGCGCCTCATGCAACGGGTGATCTGTGTCAGCAACTACTCTGAGGTATGCCTTCGCCTGCATCACCTTGAGTCTACCAGCAACAGTCGGCAAACCAAGGATGTAACGCATACACACTACTGGGGTGTCTCTGGTGCATCCCAGAATGACCCGCATTGCTTCGTTCTGTATGCGCTCTAATTTCACCAATTGACACTTTGAGACAGTGAGCAGTCCTTGTCCATAATCAATCACTGAGAGGATCAAGTGCTGGTATAGTGTGAAAAGCATTATCTGCTCTGTGTCCATTGCAGCCATAGTTTTAAGTGCATTGAGTCCCTATTACTATCTTGTCACAACCGACTCCACATGGTCCTTGAAGTACAGGCTCCTGTCAAATGCGATTCCCAGATACTGTAGCGAAACCCCAGTGGCCCATGTCCTCATACCTATCCGCTCAATTCCTTCGGAGTGGGATTCTCTGGGTTACTTTCATAACCCGAGCATTTGACACGAATACTTTGAAATCTATCTGTTCTTCGGGAAAACCCAATGGCGCGCCTTGCACCAAATATGACCTAGGGTAATGGTTTGGGCGTGAAATGTCCGGTGTCAACCTTGTCGGTTGTGGTCGGCACAATGTATTGAAGTTTTAAAGAATTTTACAGATAAAGTGCCGCATCCTACTGCTGGGGTATAAAAGGTAATTTTAGATTAATTGGTCCTGCCAGACCTGGGCATATTAA
Organism: Cepaea nemoralis; assembly: GCA_014155875.1. Classification (NCBI taxonomy): domain Eukaryota; kingdom Metazoa; phylum Mollusca; class Gastropoda; order Stylommatophora; family Helicidae; genus Cepaea; species Cepaea nemoralis. The sequence goes on from JACEFZ010011381.1 coordinate 25,081, forward strand.
GCTTGGTCGTCTCAAATAATGAGACGAATTGGTGAAACGGCAGTCTTGCCAATCTGGCTAAGCGTCTAGATCTGGGCATAGCGGGGGAACAAATCGGGGCAATATCTTTTCCCAGATGATGTCGCTTATTCTTGGCGGCGGATAGACCGGGGGGGGGGGGGGGGGGTATCTTTCTTCCTATGGCTTTACCTCTGTTTAGTGTCATCTTTCATTTGAATATAAACATTCTATAGCTATGGCATGTCGAGGGGAAGGGCTCCGTGGGGACCGGTTCCACCCATCTGAGTTATATCTTCTTGAGCCCGAAGAGGCGATCCACTGTGCTATTTCTTTCGTCTTTCGGCTGATGGGGGGGGGGGGGGGGGGGGGGGCAGGGGGACCGGGTGGTTCCTGGTCGATAGGAGGATGTTGGGAGTATAAATGGACTTCCCTGTCTCCTGAGAGAACTGAACTCATCTGAATATATAGGTTATGTGAGACACGGCCGATACATTGCGGTGATAGCTCAGACAAGAGCGGCGGCCTGACAGGGTAGTTTCCTCTTTCCTGTTCTTGCTAGGGATGGGGGAGGGAGATGCACTGCGGTCCATACAGACCCACTATTATGATATTAGCTAAGAGTAGGAAACATACATAATTACGCACACTACTCCACAATAGCTTTGTAGTGAGAAAGGCAAGGTTTGCAAGTGAGAGGGAAGCCTGAGAAGGTATGTGCCCAATATTAATAAAGGCATGGTATGAGTGTGGAGAGGAGTGTGGTATGAAGACAATTGAATACTAGGTAATTGTATGTATTTTATGTATGGCAACCGACATGCCGAGACCATTGGAATCTCCATGCCGGCTGTATCTGAAGTTTACACCAGAGGCTCTCAAAATTGTTTTAACTTTACAGGATCCTTCTTTTGACGGCGAATATAGCCGGAGGTTTCGACAGAGCATCGACATAGAACATTATGTTTACTATGAAGTCCCTGCTGCTGTTGGGGCTATACCAGATAGAACCACGGCGGGCCCGAACGAATACTTTCAGGACACCTCGGCAGGCTTTTCGTTGAGCTGGGATCGAGTATGTTTGCATTTTGGGCTAGATCCCGCCTAAGTCACCTGAACCACCCGTACATATATCCTATTTATTCTCCTTGAGTATTTACCCACCAAAATTGTGCCACGTGAATCCCAGGGCACTTTCCCTAACCATTGGACACACTACATTCGTTGTAGGCCACGGAAACTTGGAATCCTGGATCTATGGAACCCTGTTGTTCGAACAACCTACGCGGGAAATAAAGACCAGAGAACTTGCTGTGAGGTGGTTGTGAATTTATGGGACAATGTGGAAAACGATGATCTAGGATATTTATATCTGTGTTGATATTGTATGAACTAGTTTCCTCTCTAGATTGTGTGTAGATGTTTATGAGTTAATCGTCAGATATTTTTTTCTGTGCTGTTATGTATTGAGTTATTAAATTTACAATTACAATATGTTGAAGAACGTCATGTTGTATGCGGTGTCAGCCAGAACGACCCCTGCAGGAAATAGGTCCTGAGGTCGAAAGAGAGAGTGACAGTGAGGTCCGGGGGATAAACGGAGGAGGGTTGGCAGGGAAAGACCTATTCAAGCCAGGGCTAAGAAATATACATGAGAAATTGAGACATAGTTATTAGGGACCCTCCACATAGCTTGTTACAGATACTTCAGTTTGTTCTTTCTGTTGACGCTTCTACCATCTATCGTGAGGCTTGGGACATCAGTTCTCACAATCCTGTTGTCCAGAGAGCACCACAAAAGTTGCCTTTTCCGGGTGGATGACAGTACTCATTTCAGTGCAACTGTCAATCACTTTGTCTACTGTAGCCTGTAGCTCCTGGGCTGTTTGCTCCCTATCTCTCCCCTGCCTATATGCAAGAATATCATCTGCAAATGTTAGTATCCTTCCAACCCCTGGTGTTTCTAGGTTTGCAATCTTGCTCGTATACACGTTAAAGAGCACCAGTGAGATTGCAGATCCCTGTGGCAGTCCCGGGGTTATAATATGTGGCTCTGAGGTCCATGCACCCAGGCGGAGAGTAACCCGACGAGAATGCAGGACGGCTGCTAACGAGTTCACCAACCAGGTATTTACCCCCTTCTCCGTCAGTTTTCTATTCCTATAGGTTTCACCCCTTCACTGATCCAAAAACGGATAACGGAATGCTGCTCCTCTTTGGTGCATGTCAAAAGATGGGCGGTCAACTGTAAACTGTCCTTATGACGTCACCGTGTTTGTCTGCACCGTGCTGTCACGTGCTGAACATTCTTGACCTGCAAAACAATAATATTAATAGGTTACAAGACAATACCAAGATTATTGTAATTTCTATCACACGTTTAAAGTTTTCATTTGAAGCCCCCTCGTAGTAACTCGGTCTCCTTTCGGGATCTCTCCAATCGGATTAGTGACAGGTAGAGGCCAGACCAAGACAGACACAACTACGCATACAAACTGTAGCGATAATTCCACTAGGCTGATCGGTAGACCTAGAAATGTCGGACAAGGCAAGATAATTAAGATAACTAGCGCGCACATGTCATGAATGAAACGTCTTTAGAAGTTGGGGATCCAAACGAGTAGACTGAATGGTCGGCCACACAGATGACAGCTGATATAGGAAAGCCTACCCACAAATGACCTGCGCTGTTGCGAAGGGGTTAAAAACGCAATTTGTAATCCCTCATACCGCGTTCGAAACACAGCTGCGGACGATTTGGCAGCAGGCTGCCTTGTGTTGATTTGCATACAATGGTATGAGTGCGGGTCGTTCAGAAAACAATGGCAAACAACTGAAATGTAAACTTGCCAAGAAATCACAAATACCCAAAAAATTGTTTTGGTTATAGTTAGTTCTCGCAAGGACTGGTTTTGGTTATAGTTAGTTCTCGCAAGGACATTGGCAAAGGCAAAGAACTCTAAGGCAATTTTAAGTCCCATTCTCATCCTGATGTCCATCCGATCCGCTGTACGTTATCCCAGGAGCGGATGCCGGATGAGAGCCAAGCCACACACGCCAGCTGTTCGCACCAGTCACTGTCAACTACAGAACAACAAGAACAACAACAACAAAAGAGAGAAAAAAGAAATAAAAAAAAAACAAAAAACAAAAACTAAAAACCACACACAACAACAACAAAGAAAGGACCATAAAACAAAACAAAACAAAACAAAAAATATGAAATTAAAAAACAAACAAACAAACCATTTAATACCTTCAAACACATTTTTTAAAGTTGTCCGCACCATCTACTGATTTTCCGTGTTGTTTTTTTTTCGTTT
>JACEFZ010011382.1:0-28273 GCA_014155875.1 Cepaea nemoralis
GTAACTTACTTAGACTCCGATGATCTAGAAACTCATAAAGTAAGTTGGGTGACCGATACTCTCGTCTCCAAAATCTTGTACAAATCAGCGTAGGAATCTCGTTTCGTGAACTTCTTTACAGTGCTGGCTTAAACAGATTCACATTTTGTTGCGCCACTGACGATTTTATTTGAAAACAGAGTTATTGTTGTTTTTTCTCTTTTTTTCCAGATAATTGCACCTCTCTCACCTCTGCATATCTCTCTCGTTCTGTGTGTGCGTGCGTGTGTGAATGCGTGTGTGTGATGTGTGTGTGTGTGTGTGTGTGTGTGTGTGTATGTGTGTGTGTGTGTGTGTGTGTGTGTGTGTGTGTGTGTGTGTGTGTGTGTGTGTGTGTGTGTGTGTGTGTGTGTGTGTGTGTGTGAATAGGGATATGTATTCATTCCCATTTCCATTCTCATTTTGTTTAATGTGAAGTGGCTTGCGTTTCAGTTTTGGCTCTCCCGGATGTTCTTGATGTATAGAGTATTGTCATTTGAAGTCTCTTTCCTTGAAAACACATTTGTCTGAAAGAAGAATTTGGAAAGAAAGACATTGTTTGACCAGAAATGTCTCGGGGTGGAGCCGGCTGACAACGACAGAACCGAACACCTGTAGAGGAAATATTAGCAGCCTGGCCCCAGTGTCACCCTGTCTCGGCGTCAGAACTGAACACCTGTAGAGGAAATATTAGCAGCCTGGCCCCAGTATCACCCTGTCTCAGCGACAGAACTGAACACTTGTAGAGGAAGCCTAGCCCCAGTGTCTCCCTGTCTCAACGTCAGAACCGAACACCTGTAGAGAAATATTAGCAGACTGGCCCCAGTGTCACCCTGTCTCAGCGACAGAACTGAACACTTGTAGAGGAAGCCTTGCCCCAGTGTCACCCTGTCGTCTCAGCGACAGAACTGAACACCTGTAGAGAAATATTAGCAGCCTGGCCCCAGTGTCACCCTGTCTCAGCGTCAGAACTGAACACCTGTAGAGAAATATTAGCAGCCTGGCCCCAGTGTTACCCTGTCTCAGTGACAGAACTGAACACTTGTAGAGGAAGCCTGGCCCCAGTGTCCCCCTGTCTCAGCGTCAGAACTGAACACATGTAGAGGAAATATTAGCAGCCTGGCCCCAGTGTCACCCTGTCTCAGCGACAGAACTGAACACTTGTAGAGGAAGCCTGGCCCCAGTGTCACCCTGTCTCAGCGACAGAACTGAACACTTGTAGAGGAAGCCTGGCCCCAGTGTCACCCTGTCTCAGCGACAGAACTGAACACTTGTAGAGGAAGCCTGGCCCCAGTGTCACCCTGTCTCAACAACAGAACCGAACACCTGTAGAGGAAATAATAGCAGCCTGGCCCCAGTGTCACCCTGTCTCAATGACAGAACCGAACACCTGTAGAGGAAATATTAGCAGCCTGACTCCAGTGTCACCCTGTCTCCGAGGACTGAGCTAAATCATAACGGTTACATCCTTATATGCTTCTCTGCTGATTGAGTTGAGCTGAGCTATGAAACGATATCACTGCACTCAAGATATCCCGATACTTGCTCCGTCCGCACGTTTAACAGCCAGCGAAGAGTCATACTGCTAATCTTTCCAATTGTGATCTGATTGAACTGCCCTCCTCCCTTTCCATAACATTCTCTCGACATTCGGGTTCTCAGTCTGTCCCCCACTTTCTGGACCTGGTCCCACAGGCGACCAACCACAGCTCCCTTGTACATAGGTAATCTACCACTGAGAGGTGAAGTGCACACCCCGCAGATATTTTTTAGTCTGGGATGTGATCGGTCCACCACATTTTGTAGGCCTGAATCTACGGAGGAACATGTGGTCAATTGTGCACACATAGCGGTGGAGAGAAGAAGTAGAGACTAGAGGAGAATCAATACATGAGAAAGTATATATGTGTTGTACTAGTATTATCTAATAACTAATAATAGTTGAACACACATGCATACATTGTGGACCAACACTTTCAGCGCGAATTGGCCTTACCAGCCATATTCGCTATCGCCATGGGTTGTAGTTATTATGCATTTTTGAAGCACAGTGTAAAAACTATCGTCTGTCAAGACGGCAAAGTGCCAATGAATGGATAATATGCTAGGTATTAGTCAGATATGACTGAGCTACCTTGTGACAGTAGACGGTACTGCCTGATTTCACTTTGGCGAGCGATGAGCCTAAGCGGTCGAACCCACGCCCGACCATGCTCATGGCATTTTCAGCGCAACGGAAGTCAGCATGGCCGAAAGGATAAGAGCGAGCGTTTTTAAACATACGGTGTGCTGATGGTGAGGTGGCAGATTCAACCCCTACACCAGTCAATTGGGCTAAAATGTTGATTTCTCGTCCTTGACTGACTTAAGGACGTAAATTACAAGTTCCTCTGAAGTCAGAGTGGGTTCGCCTGATGGCGAGGGACACTGATAATAGGGAAAGCTCATGCACACACAAAATTCAGTCCAGTGCTACTAGATGTAGCCTGTATGGACTACGCTCGAATTCAAGCGAACTAGCACCAATGAAAACACTCAGTGCAGCTAATTATCACCTTGGCTAACACTTCTTAATCGACAAAGATGGAGAGATTACAACTCTCGGTGAAGGTGAAAACACTCAGTGCAGCTAATTATCACCTTGGCTAACACTTCTTAATCGACAAAGATGGAGAGATTACAACTCTCGGTGAAGGTCATTAGACAGTTGATAAATGTGGAAGGACATGGAAGAAGTTGCAAAAGATTGCAAAAGATCGGACGGCTTGGCGTGAATTGTGTGAGGAGGGGTTAGAAACTTCAGACAATTGCCGCATATGGTCATCGCTCTACCTCCTCACCGCAGAGGGTGATGTATCGCTATAATATTCCACCTTTTCCATCTCCTCCCCATACTATACACTGTAATACTAGCACCTTGCCGTCTTCTCAGACGATAGTTTGTTACATTGCGCTTCAACAATAGCACAAATCCTGGGCTGAATTGTAGACGCCATGTGTTGCCCATGCAGCATGATCCCTCTCTCGGCCTGTCTAGTTTACTACAGAGGAAAGGTAACACCAATACATCTGGAGCGAGACAAGCTGCCGAATCAGAAAGCAATGCTCTAACTGTCCGCCTGTTGGAACTTCGATCCTAGACCAGATGCCAACTAAGGCTTAGGGACTGATCTGCCCTGCCATGACATTTAGCCGTTTGGTTGCATTTCCTCGCGACGTGGTTTCAATCATTTTAGCTAAAGAAGAGGAGTCAATTCTCGATGTAACATTCTTCTCTGATGAGGCACGGTTTAATCTATCTGGATACATTAATAGCCAAAGTAATCGTACTTGGAGCACTTTTAATCCTAATGCATCTCACGAAGCGCCTCTACACGTTAAGAAAATCGGGGTATGTTGTGCCGTTAGTAGAAAACGTTTTATTGGAACAATTTTATTCAACAACACTATAAATGCCGATCAGTACCGTACAGACATTCTGGAATCTTTTTTTTTTTTTTTAGAGAGAATCTGAATAAACGTGAAATTGAAGACGCGTGGTTCCAGTGAGCTGGTGCAACTGCACACACAACTAGAGCATCACTGCGTTTTTTGAAAGAAATTTTCGCAAATCGCGAAATATCACATGGAATTTGACCTGCTCGTTCTCCAGACTTAACTTCATTAGATTATTATCTGTGGGCTTTCTTGAAAGGAAATGTTTACAAAAATAATGTGCACACAATTTAGGACCTAAAAGAAGCAATTAGAATTACCATTCAGGAAATAACAACAGAAATGTTGCATAAGGTATTTGACAATATGAAGAGACGTGTACAGACATTTCTTGAAGCCCATGGTGAACATTTCCAACGCCTGTTATAATGAATGCTTCATTGGTACTTTCCAGCTTTCCCATAACAGCGTTAGACGATATCAGTTTCTACTGTAACTTAGTTAATGACTTTTTAAGCATATTTTTGATGACGTCATGTACTTCATTTTTTTTCGAATTTGTTCTACATACACAGTATAGTGAGACATTATAAACACCCGGTACATTCTCATATATCGATCGATTCTCCTCTGGTCTCTACTTCTTTCTACCGCTTTGTGTTACAATCAATACCTATGAATTTCTTAATGTACTGTTGCATTGGTCTCAAGAATCCAATTGTAATCAAATTCAACTCGTGTGTCCACTGGCAGTCTGATATAAAGTACTCATGGGGTTGGAGACTACTCCAACATCTTGATTTCTCCTCCGTTGTTTTCTTGCATCTTTCAAAGGGAGTGTGTCATACATATTTATGCACTTCAACGGTTAGTGCGCCAGACATTGGCGTGCATTTGTGTAAAGGTTTGCTTAGTCTATACATATTCCATCCAAAGTAACGAACTCTATCTACCCGTAAGTAGGTGTTTCATTCCCTAAAATGTATGCCTTCTTTTTGCGATTTCCAACAGTCGTGGTATTTAACACGCACAACATATACACATGTTACCCCGTGTTTTTCACCCTTATCTAAGTTGGCTAGGTACTCTGTCTCACTACCCAAGAGATCAAGTTGACGTGTGATATCATTAGACACCAATGGTTCTTGGGAATCACAGCCCTATGCTAGGACCCAACACGATACCTTCAGCACCTGAGGAGGCCACTATAATCTGTCAGTGTCGGCACTCCCTCTCTTTATTGTATCTACAATAGTGGCTTGCTGCTGTGTTCACTAACAAACATCAGCGGAATGGAATGTCTTGGGTATATAAATAGTATAGAGGTCCATAAAAGATCATTATTGAGTGAAGTTATCTATTATCTGTTGGTGTGTCATCCGTGTACTCTGGACAAGTCCATAGCTGCCCAGATCCTCTCTCTCTCCTCCGCACCTCCAACATATGCATCAGCGTCCTAAGGCTGATAGTGCCAGTTCTGTATTGGTTCTCCCGATGTGCCTATCGTGTCTGACCATGCCATTTGTTACTCTCGAATCTCTCATTCTGGGCAACGATGTGGATTCACTGGCGTCAAAGTCCTCCGCTCTCAACATCTTTCTAAGGCCATTAATAATATCGGCATGATCAATGGACTGACCATCTGCAAGGAATGCAGAGCCAGGAAGTTTATTGTTCATTTCCCTCAACCCTCGTATGTCTCGGACCGAAGATGAAGGTGACCCTACGAACAACAGACCTCCGCAGTGATTCAGTCCACTTTCTACGTTCAGCATCCTCCTCGATCTTTCAGATCATGCTCATTGAATCACTTAGTACGCAAACGTCGGTATAATGCCGTGATTCCAGCCCGTGTTACTGCCATCACCTCCATTGGCATGCTGCTCGTGATCATAGAATGGGCACCGCTGGCTTCTTGAACGTTTCCGCCCGCTGAGCGTGCCGTGAATTCCCACGCACTTCTCTACTGCTGTATAACAGATCCATCTGTATAGATCAGTAGTTCCCAAGCTTTTCAAGCAGAGGGCCACATCTACTATTTTCGGTAGTTAAGCAGGCCACAACGTTATAAAATTATAAAAGTCGTGCAATACCATTCTCAACTTTCTTAACTTTCGTCAACAAACTTCTAAAATTCTAAAGGCAGTCAGTGTCATTATAACGTTTCGTTGCGAACTGAACAGCACATTCAATAATATCTTAGCATAACAACCACGAGCAGAGTAAATTATTGCACGCTGACGAGACGCTACGAGTGCATTTTTTAAATTATTAAAATATATTATATTAAATAACGAGGCCTCGCGTGCCACTTTCTGACAGCTGGTGGGCCACAAGTGACCCGCGGGCCGTGGTTTGGGAACCACTGGTATAGATGAACACATCGGAATCATCTCAGTGTTCGTTCGTGAGCGCGTTGATCTCTGCATTGACAGCAGCAGGACACTGCTCTCTGCGCCGTCTGCCAAGCGTGACAATGCAGGTAAAGGTGCAATTAAGCGCTGGAGGCACAGACACCCATTCCTTGTCGGGGTTGATACTGGAAAGACTGCAGTCCTACCTGATATCTTCCGTTCAAACCATCCATGATCTGCCTCTGTTTAGTCTGTCACCCTTTTCTCTGAATATAGCTTGGTGCAGAGGGTGCTGCTCATCTGCATTTATTTTCTTCTTCCTCTTCTTCTGCGTCCGTCCGGAATGTTGTTTTTGACGTAATTGCGCTGTGCCTGTTTGCAGCAGAGCTGCAATATTTGCACCTTTTGGCCGACACATCCGTCTTGTTCGAGGATTTATTGAACCGGTTATCTTTCCAATGCGCTTATTTTCAAGTATGCACGAGCTCTCTAGAATGTTATCTGTGGTTCATAGTCGGAAAGTCAAGGAGGTAACTCATTGCTGCACAGCAAGTGTCTCTCGTACAGCCCAAAATAATGCACAAGGTTTCATTGTGTATCCTTTCAAGTCTTCCAGTCTGCGTAGGGCTGACAGTGAGAATGGCCAGGACAAACTCGATGGGTGAAGGTAGCAACTCATGGAACAGAAGTATTAACAGTCTTTGCTCGATATTAGCGGTTGCCATGACTCTCATTGCCGACAGACCTTTTCGAGCTAATGTTATGAAATAATCGACGAGATCTCGGAAGGACAGACAACGATAAAACTTCGCGTCTAAATATGCCATCGATTGAGTTCTAACCATTCATCTGGGTTCTACTGATGGAAGTCGGCGTCTGTGTCGTAGTGGTAGCGAACGCGATTCCAAAGCCCGCATACCGCGTTTGAAATAAGATGCAGACGATTTGGAAGCAGATCGTCTTGTGCTGATGTTTAACAATGGCATGAGCATTCGTTGTTCGGAAAGCAATGGCAAAATACAGAACGTAAACTTGCCTAGTAAATCGCAAAAAGCCGGAAAATGCTGGGGTTTATTGCGAAGTCCTGTACAGGACAGAAGGTTAAGAAGTTAAAAACCATAGTGTAGGTGGATACATATAATAGGAAAATCATTTGACATCATTTGGTGAACTGCGTTGCGTAGTGTCATCAAGAATGTGGCTCTGTACATCTGACCTCGGCAAGCATTTTTTTCCGATTTGCTTTCTAACCTTTGACTATACGCAATCTAACTACAAGGCAGCAGGTCTCTCTCTCTCTCTCTCTCTCTCTCTCTCTCTCTCTCTCTCTCCTCTCTCTCTTTCTCTCTCTCTCTCTCTCTCTCTCTCTCTCTCTCTCTCTCTCTCTCTCTCTCTCTCTCAACGTGGGACAACTGTGCTAACGTCGGCATAGCTCTTTGGGTTGTTGCAACACGTAAGTATATCTCCCTCTGCAAGGTGGAGACACTCAAGGGGGTGATAGCAACATAGACAGGGCGGGGGGCGGGGGGGGGGGGGATAGCAACAGAGGCAGGACAGGAGGGTGATAGCAACAGAAACAGGACAATTGTTTTATGACAGAAATTGTGAAGAGACTGTTACGGAGGCGAGTTGGCACAGACAGAACAGGCCACTCGATGATCAGCTTTGTTGGCACAGACAGAACAGGCCACTCGATGATCAGCTTTGTTGGCACAGACAGAACAGGCCACTCGATGATCAGCTTTGTTGGCACAGACAGAACAGGCCACTCGATGATCAGCTTTGTTGGCACAGACAGAACAGGCCACTCGATGATCAGCTTTGTTGGCACAGACAGAACAGGCCACTCGATGATCAGCTTTGTTGGCACAGACAGAACAGGCCACTCGATGATCAGCTTTGTTGGCACAGACAGAACAGGCCACTCGATGATCAGCTTTGTTGGCACAGACAGAACAGGCCACTCGATGATCAGCTTTGTTGGCACAGACAGAACAGGCCACTCGATGATCAGCTTTGTTGGCACAGACAGAACAGGCCACTCGATGATCAGCTTTGTTGGCACAGACAGAACAGGCCACTCGATGATCAGCTTTGTTGGCACAGACAGAACAGGCCACTCGATGATCAGCTTTGTTGGCACAGACAGAACAGGCCACTCGATGATCAGCTTTGTTGGCACAGACAGAACAGGCCACTCGATGATCAGCTTTGTTGGCACAGACAGAACAGGCCACTCGATGATCAGCTTTGTTGGCACAGACAGAACAGGCCACTCGATGATCAGCTTTGTTGGCACAGACAGAACAGGCCACTCGATGATCAGCTTTGTTGGCACAGACAGAACAGGCCACTCGATGATCAGCTTTGTTGGCACAGACAGAACAGGCCACTCGATGATCAGCTTTGTTGGCACAGACAGAACAGGCCACTCGATGATCAGCTTTGTTGGCACAGACAGAACAGGCCACTCGATGATCAGCTTTGTTGGCACAGACAGAACAGGCCACTCGATGATCAGCTTTGTTGGCACAGACAGAACAGGCCACTCGATGATCAGCTTTGTTGGCACAGACAGAACAGGCCACTCGATGATCAGCTTTGTTGGCACAGACAGAACAGGCCACTCGATGATCAGCTTTGTTGGCACAGACAGAACAGGCCACTCGATGATCAGCTTTGTTGGCACAGACAGAACAGGCCACTCGATGATCAGCTTTGTTGGCACAGACAGAACAGGCCACTCGATGATCAGCTTTGTTGGCACAGACAGAACAGGCCACTCGATGATCAGCTTTGTTGCACAGACAGAACAGGCCACTCGATGATCAGCTTTGTTGGCACAGACAGAACAGGCCACTCGATGATCAGCTTTGTTGGCACAGACAGAACAGGCCACTCGATGATCAGCTTTGTTGGCACAGACAGAACAGGCCACTCGATGATCAGCTTTGTTGGCACAGACAGAACAGGCCACTCGATGATCAGCTTTGTTGGCACAGACAGAACAGGCCACTCGATGATCAGCTTTGTTGGCACAGACAGAACAGGCCACTCGATGATCAGCTTTGTTGGCACAGACAGAACAGGCCACTCGATGATCAGCTTTGTTGGCACAGACAGAACAGGCCACTCGATGATCAGCTTTGTTGGCACAGACAGAACAGGCCACTCGATGATCAGCTTTGTTGGCACAGACAGAACAGGCCACTCGATGATCAGCTTTGTTGGCACAGACAGAACAGGCCACTCGATGATCAGCTTTGTTTGGCACAGACAGAACAGGCCACTCGATGATCAGCTTTGTTGGCACAGACAGAACAGGCCACTCGATGATCAGCTTTGTTGGCACAGACAGAACAGGCCACTCGATGATCAGCTTTGTTGGCACAGACAGAACAGGCCACTCGATGATCAGCTTTGTTGGCACAGACAGAACAGGCCACTCGATGATCAGCTTTGTTGGCACAGACAGAACAGGCCACTCGATGATCAGCTTTGTTGGCACAGACAGAACAGGCCACTCGATGATCAGCTTTGTTGGCACAGACAGAACAGGCCACTCGATGATCAGCTTTGTTGGCACAGACAGAACAGGCCACTCGATGATCAGCTTTGTTGGCACAGACAGAACAGGCCACTCGATGATCAGCTTTGTTGGCACAGACAGAACAGGCCACTCGATGATCAGCTTTGTTGGCACAGACAGAACAGGCCACTCGATGATCAGCTTTGTGCATACATAATTGTGTTCTCTTAATTTTAATAGATGCCGGCTTCGTGGCTTAGAGGTTATGACTTTTCTCCGTAATCTCGTATACTCTCGTCAGGTAAGGTGATGACGGTTCAAATCAGCAGTGGTTCGAATCGCATCGGTAACTTACGGGGTATGTGAGCCGGCCGCTCAGAAAGCAATGGCAAACTACTGAGCGTAATCTTGCCAAGAGATCAACATACAGCTGAAAGATGCTGGTGTTGACAGCTAAGTCCTGTAAAGGATATGCTAAAAAAAAAAAAATTTAATAGATTATGTGCTAAACAAAAAGTAGGTTTGAACCAAACAAAACAGGATGACGGAAAACGGGAAGTATAAGTGTGTCACAGTTATGACTTAAAAGTTGTTAATATGGTAGTAGACATGTTGTATTATAACGCAATGACAACTAGTCAGCGATATATAAGCCTATGGCAGGTACGGGAAGTGGCATAGACGATCTGGTGGCAATTAATCAGTTAAATAATTCCTAGAATTGACAAAATCATGACAGCAATTCCTCGTCCCTCATTCTTAGAGCTGTTTTTTTTTTCTTCGTACACATTCAGACGTCAGTGTGACAACATTCAGTCAAGGTGACATTGAGGCACGTTGACATCCCATACAGTGTGTCCTCAAACGGAGCGGGTGTACTTTACTCTAATTTTTACATTACTCAGGGAATTTACAAAAGCGTTTCTCGAGACAATTCCCTGTTGTTAGAACAGATTTCATTTTCTTGGTAAAGATTCAGACGTCAATATGAATAAATTCAATTAAAGCAAAGGTCAACCAGAGAGACGAATGGAGACGGATTCTATCTGCAGCAAAGAACCTCAGTGGCTCGGAACGCTGAAGAAGAAGAAGAAAGCAAAGTGGATCTTGGGCTTGTTAACATTCTCATAAAGTGTGTCCTCAAATGGGGCGGATTTTAGCCAAAACAGTGTCTCTGTTGTGTATATATTGGGCACTCCTGCACTAAGTGTTTATCTGTCATTTTACCTTTCTCACGGTTATATTCGTCATCATTTCCCATCTATAGTTAGTTAAACAAGTTACTACAGTATACAGAGTGTCTTTGACTAAATGTTGTATACTCGCTCAGCTATCATGAAAACAAGTAAACTGTATATTTCACAACTGTAAACAAGTATCGTTTTAGGCAATGCAAAATTCTATTTGTCATCATCATCATCCTCCACTTTTGCCGTCAAGAGTCATGGGTATGAATAGTTGGGGTATTCCAGCGCATGATGAGTGTCACTGGATAATATCTCGTATCAGATCTTCTTTAATGCAGCGCCAGTGCTGATAGTTGACTTTATTGCTAGATGGCCGAACCATTGGATTTTCTACCTTTTAATATATGTGGCGCAACGTGTTGATCCCACGGTATTTGTGATAACATCATTTTTTATTCGCATCGGATAGTTAAATTGCTAGCTCTCATCAAGTATCTAATCTCATAGGAATTGATTTTCAGTAAGTGTGATTTGTATAATGTTCAAGTGTAACATTCGTAGCAAAGGCTTTGTGTGAATATACTATTTATTATTTTTAGTTTTGTGGACACAGATATATTTTGATGTTTCAGCATGGGTGATAGTTGATATATATGCGCACTTGCTTTTTTGACATCTGATTTCGATTTCTCTGCCTATTCTGCCATCGTCTGTGATCATACTTCCTAGATATTTAAATTATTTCGCATGTTTCAGAGGTGTACTATTTATCTGTATACTTAGTGGACATTGGGATCTGCTAACCTGCATTACTATAGTGTTGGTTGTATTTCTATTCATATTGAATCAGCTTATTAATAATGATGTTATAGTCTGCCCTCGTCACTGTAAAACAGACACAGATCGCCCTCAAATAAAAGCTAATTGATTGCAGGTGAATCTGTTTTTCGTCTAAAGTAAAGAGTTCTAAATTTTCTGAATCGGTTTTGTCATGGCTTGCTTCTTTGAATATTCTCTCCATGTAGATGTTAAATAGCAGGGGAAGAGCCCACATCCCTGTCCCACTCCCATATTGACTGTAATCATATATGATACACCTTCTTGTGTTCTTACTGCACTTTGACTCGAGTCGTACATGGCTCTGTTTTCTAGTAATTATTTATTTATCACGTAGTCTTCAAGGATTGTCCATAATTTATAACCACATGCTTTATCGAAACTCTTTTCCTGATCTAGAAACACTATATGCAGTTGGTCACTGTATTATGTGAGGTTTTTTCACATATTTGTCTTAGTGTGAATCGGAGTAACTTTTACCTTTCCTGAAGCAAAATTGTGCTTTTCGTAATTTTGTTCAACTAGGGGTCTAGCTCCTTGTTTCAATAGTTTTGGAAAAATTATTCATATGTCACTCAAGAGTGATATACCCCTGTATGTTTCGCACTTCTCCTATTGCCTTTCTTTTCTTCCATTTGGTACTAATTTTGCCTGTTGCCAATCGTCTGGGACGTTTCTTTCATACCAGGCTATATTAAAGACTTGTGAGCCATTTAATTCATATTCTCCTACAAGCCTGAATAGCTTCTGTGGTTATACCATCTGGATCCGGTTATTTGTTTTTAGGACTTTTCTGTATAACTGATTTTGCTTCTGCTGGTTTGAAGTTTGGTTCTTGTTGTTCATAGCTTTTTGGCACATAATTTGGGTTTTGAATGTTATGTGTGTGGTTAAGAAGATTTTGAAAGTACTTTGCCCGCCTTGCTTGTCTTTGTTGTCGATTACATAAAGGTATTATACCTCTTGCCATCTGTTCAACCTATATTCTCCAGGAGTCATCTTTAGATATTTTAATTCCTCGTTTGGTATTTCATCGTATTATTCTGCGTCGCGCTGGTTACTTACGGAGGTATGTGAGCCGGTCGTTCAAAAAGCAATGGCAAACTACTGAAAGTAAAACTTGCCAAGACATCAACAACATCTGAAAACTGCTAGTGTTGACTGCAATGTCTTGTAAAAGGATATTCCAGAAAAAAACCATTCTGTATGTGTCATAATCTTGTTCAGATTTAGACGTAATCCATTTTCTAGCGCTACGTTCTTTTTGAATAATTAATTTTAATTCAAAATATGCAAATATTCAGAACGGAAATTAGATCAGCATGGTCGAATAGATAAGAACGCGTGTTCTTAAACATCCGGTGTGCTAGGGGTTTAACCCCTACACCCGACAGTTGGACTAAAAAGTTGACATATAGTCCTTGTTGCGTAAATTACAAGTACCAATGAAGTCGGGCCGGTCTCTCTGGCCGAGGGGTTACACGACTTTCTCCGTAATCCCGTTTATCACGCAGAGTCTCGTAGCGGGCGAGAACTGGAAGCGGTTCTATCCCCACTGGTGACTTGCGGGATAACTGAGCCGGCCGCTCAGAAAGCAATGGCAAACTACTGAGCGTAATCTTGCCAAGAAATCAACAGACAGCTGTAAGATGCTGTTGTTGACAGCGATGTCCTGTAAAGGATATGCGAATTTAAAATAAAAAATGAAGTCGGAGTGGGTTCGCCTGATAATGAGGGACACTGTTGATAGGGAAAGCTAATTCGCACGCAGAATTTAGTCCAACACTACTAGAAGTAGTGTGTATGGACTACGCTTGAGTTCAAAGCGAGCACGCGCAAAACACGTAAATGGACGTCGACGTTAAACAAACCTTGAAAGAGGGACATGATACTAGTTAAATGCTCCAACAAGTGCAAGACGGGTAACAAATAAACATAAAATTAGTTCACCATCATGTGCTCTGCCAGCTGACGTAGGCGTCCAAGTCTATCCACAGATCTCGGCCCATGGTGTTCTGGATCAACTTTGCTGATGATATTCATCCTGCCACCGTCGCAGTCCATCCAGCATCGTTTCTATTAGTCCGCCGCTGCCTCTTTTACTACTTTTAAATCTGATTATTATGCTGATAGAAATGTCTAGAATTGTTAATCTCTAGCCCTTAACGACAGCCTAAATTCGGGACCTTCATTTGTCGGTCTGTTGTAGGCTATTTGAATGAGAACTAGTGTTTCTCGTTTTTCTGTAAATCGCATATTGTGAATGCGGTTTGTGAGCCCGTATACCCGGGTTCGAAACACAGTGGTGTTGGTTTTTTCGAAAAAGGTATAGGAGCCGGTCGTTCAGAAAGCAATGGCAAAATACTGAACGTAAAATTTGCCCAGGAATCACGAACAGCGAAAATGCTGGGGCTGTCCTGTGAAGGACATGCAACTTTAAAAAAACATAATTTTGTTATTCTGTTTACACAAGTAGGAACCTTATGTGAGGCAGATTTTAACTATGATGCTATGTTCTGGATGTACTGTTGACTTTCATTTGTCTTGAGAGATGTTTATCACTTCCATGAGAACTATTAATTTATCATCTCTTTTTTCCACGTTTCCATCCTGTTTCAGGATATTGCGGTCAACATCAGCATCTTTCGGCTGTATGTTGATTCCTAGGCTAGATTACGGTGATCAGCACGCCACGACTTTCTGAGCGACCACCTCTATACTCTCATAAGTCACTGGCACGACTCGAACGGCGTCCCATTCTCGTGCGCTCACGTCAACCACGAGAGTATTCGGGGTTAAGGAGAAAGCTGCTAACTCCTCGACCAGGGAGACCTGAAATTTCTCTGTTTGATGTAGATGATTAAATTACTAAATTTATTTGCATCCGTATTACTTATTTAGGAATATACATCTGTACATACTGCTTAGTGTGTGTTTGAGATATTGAATGTCATATGTTAACCCACCAGGATGAATAGTTGTGTGCTAGTGTGGTGAGCAGCGGCATAATGCAGTAGTGGGCTCAACATGTAACATGTTAACTCTGTGGTCAATAGAATACGTTACTAGCATGGTTGTGTTTGGAGCAGAGATGTAGTGGTGTCGGAGTCCTAATTGACATAAGAAAAGACAGAGTGACAGCTAGTCAATAGACTGTGACTTAAGACAGGTCACAAGCGACCACAGCCTCTTAGCCGAGGTCAAGGACAACTAGACTACTAGGACGGCGAGAAACGCTACGGCCCGACTGACTAGAGTCCAGACAAGAAGTCCGTGACCAGACCCACGTGACTTGGGGAAGACTTGACAGTTCCTGACAGAATGTGAGCAACCACGGGCTGAGACGGACGTATTGAGATTAGATGAAGCTGGACGATAGAGCGATAGTGCTTGACGAATAGATGTGACTGGCGTGTGTGGTTGTGTTCTAGCTGTTGGCTAATTGTGATATGCTTGCAAGACGGGAGAATGCAATGACTGTTCGTGAGACGAACGATTCTATGTAAATATCGGTTGCCCGACTGTAATTGTGTGTAGTATCGGAGTGAACTTTGTAGTGTGCGAACGTGTGGTAAGATGGCTCTTTAACACGATGTAAATAATAAATATCGTATGGGAAGCCTTTCCTGCTAGTCTCCGAGTGGAGTGATTTCTAATAGTATAATTTATCTGTCCGAGACGAGAGTGTGAGGCAGGAAGACAGCCATGTTTCTGACAAGTGGTGTAGACATTACCCACAATATGTAACTGGTATATGATGCGTGGTGAACAAGCGTTCACCATAACTCACTGAGGCCTAGCACAGACTGATCACCGGCGCGAAAGCCCGACCATCAGACACTCGTCTAATAACACCATTGACCATTTGAGCTGCTGAAATAACTTTTGACATAGCGGCTGCAAAGAACCGGGTGTCTGATTAAGTGACGTGGAATTATGACATTTCATTTCTCATGACGTGACCTGTGAAAAGGAAGCAAGGTATGTAACTACACACGTATTCGACTACTGCAAAAATCCTCTCAGACATGAAAGGGTTAGAAAGATAGAGAGAAAGAGTTAACGCAGTAAAGCGGGAAAAGAGACATTGCCAGACATCATTGTGTGTGTGTGTGTGTGTGTGTGTGTGTGTGTGTGTGTGTGTGTGTGTGTGTGTGCGTGCGTGTGCGTGTGTGATGGATTTTATGGATTGTATTGATGTAGAACATAGACACTACACATTTTTTAATCTGTATCCTAGCTCTCACTAAGATCACCAGGTTTTCTTGTTCAGTAACAATGAGTAGAGACCAGGTGGAGTCAGGACGGAACATTGATTCTGAATACCAACCGGCTATTCCTATATGATTCTAGCTGATCGTAGCTAAGCCTAGTTGAGCCTATTGGATCCTTATTGGAGTCGATTACAGCATCATCTCACCTATATCTCGATGTCAGGCCACAACCATCAATAGCAGTTATGAAGTTTAGTACATTGGTGATGTATATTTACATGATTCATTATCATCATCATCCTGCAAATAATCAGTTTTGGTTTTCATACTGATAGTATGTACAGAGATTGTAGTGTGTCATATACTATATGACAAGGATCACGGAGAACAAGTTTACTATGACCAGCGTGTGCAAGTCTTCACTACTGGCACCCCATCGGCTGAAATTGTTAGGCCAAGCGAGGGAGTGGACTAAAACAGTTGCTTAAAGGCGCAGATGAGTCTCGTTGATTATGAATTTCCCCGGATGGTCAAAGGTACAACCTCCCGATGATCGATGATTACCGTAATTTACCGAGCTGTGGCACGGAAAACCAACTCAAAACCAGGGATAAGGACAGATCCAAAGTATCCTGGGATTATGGAAATTGGATGTCTATATGCAGACGCAAGACAACCCACTGCCATAAAGAATACTGGAAACCTAGATTTGTAAGTAGTTGGGGGACTGAGATTGTTTAGTATCAGTCTTGGATGTTATCGCGAGCTTCGACAAAGATTTCATTCAGAAACCTTTTTATTTAAAATGCGGGAGCTTCTGTCATTGAATGCCGTGATTCCACCAGACTCTCTCTCTCTCTCTCTCTCTCTCTCTCTCTCTCTCTCTCTCTCTCTCTCTCTCTCTCTCTCTCTCTCTCTCTCTCTCTCTCTCTCTCTCTCTCTCTCTCTCAAGCCACGAAAATAATGGAAGAATGGAAACAGAAAAATTAAGGACTGAGCACATAAACACTTGAAATATACTCTCAATGTTTTAAAATTATATGACCCCACATTGCGCGCCAAACGCATAACGCAAGCAGTCTGTTTTATCAAAGCTGGAGGCGCTGGAACTGTCGTTCCCTAATTTTAGAAGAGGTATCATGATTGCTTCTCTCCAGTCCTGTGGAACACTGCCTGAGGTCCAGCAGTTATTGAAGATCTGCAGCAGATTTTTTTTGGCCATTGTTCCTAGGTTAGTGATCAGTTCACTGGAGATACCATCAGCTCCTGGTGACTTTCTCATTTTCAATGTTGACATTGCTTGCTCCCATTTCGCTGATTGTTATAAGTGCCTCCAGTGCCTCGTATCTGTTTCATTATGTCCTGTATGTTGCCACTTCTCTCGAATATCTTGTTGTTTCTCGTGACTAATTTCGATGTTTTTATCTTGTGCAAATGAGTCAGCAAAATGGTCAGCTGCTTGCTTTCCTGTTAAGATTTTACGATGTTGTGTAGTGCAATTTTTGAGTTTCTCCATGTGCCCTCACCGATACATTGTTTTATTAGCTTCCAAAACTTGCTTGTGTCTCTTTTAAAGTTCAGTGACTCTGTTTTCTGCTGCCAGCTTTTCCGTCTTGCCTGCAGCTTGGCCCTCTAAAATTTGGCTTTTGTGTGCTGGTATTTATTGTGGTGCTCTTGGCTGGGTTTGTCCCCTGCTTGCTTTCTAGATACTTCCACATCATTGTGCAACTGTTCTAGTTCACTACTCCAGTACGGTTTGTATTGTTCACGAGCTCTTCTTGCACGAGTTTCTCGTGCTACCTGTAGTATGCATTTCCCAAACTCTTCAACTATTTTATTTATGTCTTTCTCAGTGTTCAGATTTCTTACCAGTATGCTGGTGTGATGCATTTACATTGCCCAGACCGCTTTCTTGTAGTTCCACCTCGAGAGGGTGCTGCTTTCACTTACAAGCTTATTTTCTACAGTTAGACAGACTGACCGATGGTCACTGCCACCAAGTTGTTTCCTAACAATTCATATAATATTCCACTCAAGTTCTGGTGAGTGAAACGTCAGGTCGGGTTTATTTGTAGTGTGCCTTGGTCTTGAGTAGAAGGTATGTGGGTCAGATAGGTTGTTAATCAAGATGAATCTATTTTCATCATGTCAGTCTTTCACTCTCTTTCCTCTTTGGTCCTTGAGATCATCGCCCCAGATCTGTGAGGGGCTGTTGAAATTGCCACACATATTGCTTTTTTTACTTTTAATGGCAGTGTGTCCAGTGCCTGTGCGAATCTGATTCTTCATTAGTAGAGAAGTCCGATGAAGAATGACTTCAGCGATGAAATGGATTAAAATTAGTAAGAATTGCCTGATTCGTCGACCACACTCTTTCGCCTGATTCCATCTGAATCCAGTGTCAAGACGACTGGAAACGAATACAGATGCAGTGGATGACAAGGGCGCTCTAAGTGTAGTATAGGATGTTCGATAGTATGATTGTGTGATCACGTGAGACAATGTGATCCACGTAATCAGAAGAGAAATGTTATATTGTGAATGAACCGGCGTCCTGTCATGCTTCAAGGTTTGTGAATGTCGTTCGTCATCCCAGCTTATTCATTTAATGAATCATTACCATGATAAATAGCAACACTCTGTCACCCGATCCTCCTCTCACCTCCTGACTCAACCCGAAATAAGGGAAGAACAATGTGAGTTTATAGAAGGCAAAGGTGCAACAAATGCCTTTTACTGCTGACTACATTTAAAAAGCGTTTATTATAAGTAAACAAACACACACATCTTTGCTTCTTGATTACACAAAAGCTTTCAACTGATGAAGACAGATCAAGGCCGGCAGACTTACAAAGCCCGGACTCCGTCGGTCCACGAGTGCGATTTTTTCGGTGAATCATCGGAGTTGCCGCTGCAGACACAGAGTTCGTTTTTGTGGGTCGCTTTCAGCAGGCAGCCTTTCGAAAAGAAGCCGATCCAATAGGGATAAAACCGGTACAATTAAGTCAATCTTCTCATCTGTAAACCGTTATTTAATCCTTTTCCTTTTCTTTAGAATGTGGACTGTGGTCATTGATAGCGATACTGCTGGTAAAAGTCATAATTTCATGTGTTGTTGATCAAGCGTAAATATGAATATATATTAACAGATTCAGTAACAAACAAAAATGGGTGTGGACCTAACAAACACGGATGGCGGAAAATGGGAGGTAGGGGTGTGTCACAGTTATGACTTAAAAGTTGTTAATATGGTAGCAGACATGTTGTATTTTAAATCAAATTAAAGGAGGTTCCATAAGGAAAACTGTTGATGTGGGAAGTCGCTTAAGACGATTAATAATTCCATAGCATTTAATCAGTTAAAGTACACAAAGAGTATAAACAGCAGAGCTAGTTATGCTAAAGCGCAGCTTAATCTTCGGCAGTTATTGCTGGTATAAGGCTACTTTATCTGCTTCTCCTTCTTCTTCTTCTTCTACTTCTTCTTCTTCTACTTCTTCTTCTTCTTCTTCTTCTTCTTCTTCTTCTTCTTCTTCTTCTTCTTCTTCTTCTTCTTCTTCTTCTTCTTCTTCTTCTTCTATTTCTTCTTCTTCTTCTTCTTCTTCTTCTTCTTCTTTTCTTCTTCTTCTTCTTCTTCTTCTTCTTCTTCTTCTTCTTCTTCTTCTTCTTCTTCTTCTTCTTCTTCTTCGTTCATATGAAATGATTGTTTAGGGCATAGTTACAATGTGTCTGTTTACTGCAGAGCTGCGATATTTGCACTTTTTGGCCGCCGTATCCGGCTTCATCGGGGTGTTAAACCTTCCTGAAACTTACTTTATTATAGTGATTAATTTAACGCATTCGTCCAACCAAATTGTTACGTTATTACATTGAAATACTCTTGTCTAACCCGGCCCCATTTGTTACCTTAATCCACTCTATCATAAATGTTACATCAGTTAGCGTTGTGGCAATTATTAGATTAGCTCAAGCTTTCCAGTTCTTATGGAACCCACTCTATTCCATGTGTTACATTAAGCTATTTTGTTCCAATTGTTACTTTACACCCATTCTGTCTCAGTTGTTACATCTCTGTTCAAATTGTTACATTGCCCCACTCTGTCTCAGTTATTACATTGCATCACTCTGTTCGAATTATTACACGTTCCCTACTCTGTCCCAATCGTTTCATTACCACACTCTATCTCAGTTGTTACATTACCCCACTATGTCTCAGTTGTTACATCACTCACTCTGTCTCGGTTGTTACATTACATCCCGTTGTTCCAATTGTTACACTATCCCTACTCTGTCCCAAATGTTACATTACCCCAATAGTCTCAACTGTTACATTAATCCACTGCGTACTAGTCATTAATATATCTCCTTCCCTAACAAGTTGTTACATAACCTACTCTATTCCTACCGTTACTTCAGCATCCTCTTTCTCTGATAGTTATTGTTTTAACACCTTCTGGCAAGAAAATTACGAATTTACATTATCCACTATTCGGGACTAAAATATTTAAGTGTAAGAACCATCTTGACTACAGCAAGATATGACAATATAAACGAATCAAAGATATGTTAAAATCCTGCAGAGCAACAGCAAGCTTAAATACATATGTATATCATACAAAGAGTTCAGACCACATAGTTAAAAATCGCGGACTTCACATTTTTTTTTAACCCATGCTGTATGGAGACGGTGATCTTGTCTGTTCTCAACCTTCTGTCTCGTGTCCTGCCAATCATCTCTGATACCGATATTCCTCCATGCCATAATGTCAAATTGTCCGGCATCTTTTCGTCTGGTCTCCCTCTGCCTCTCCTGCCCTTCAAATTGTCCGTTGTGACGACATAAGTCTCCTTTCTCCTCATGACAAGCCTAAAAATGTGGGCTGTCTTCTTCTAATGCGAGTAACCAGTTCTCCTTGTGAGTTAACTTCTTTCAAGTTATCATCACGGCTTTCTCTATCCGTCCACTGTGCTCTCATCATTCTTCTATAAAACCACATCTCCGCAGCTTCTATATAAATCCTTACTTGTCTGCTAATTGATCATGGATCGTTTCTGTACAACAGGGTTGGCTCAATATACCTCTTAAGAACTCTTTTCCACACTTCACAGACTACGTAAATAATATGTCTCACTAATGAATGGATGAATTGGGAAATATATTCGGGAAATGAATAACACTATATAATACCAACTAAAAAATAAATTACTAATAAGTTAAAAATCCCCATTTATGTACTACGTTTCTGTTTTAACAACCGTTGTTAGGAACAATACAAACATGACTGACAAGAACATTACTACGACACACAATATATGCGCACTAACACACACGGATAAACAAAATGAAGTGATGAAAAAATGTGAGCACTTCCGTGTGTGGAAATAATGCGCATTAGTTTCGGCGGCATGATGTCAAATCGGGACAGATAGAATTAAGTATCTCTCAATAATATGCCGTTTCTATGGTTTCTTGTTTATATATCCTTATTTGTATCGCTTTCTACCTCGTGCTTGTCGGTCTTCTGCTTTTCAATCCGGTGTGGGTTTTATACAAATCGTTTTGTTTATCTTTCAATGTAGCCGAAATATTTCATTTGTCTTTTTTATTTCTTTCACCAACTCTGTTTCATTTCCAGTCTTTTTAGAACCTCTTTATGTGATTATTTTTCGTTTCCATGAAAAGCGCATATTATTCAGTATAATTACATCTCCAGGGCCTTGGTTCGACTCTGTCTTTGTCTGTTTGCATTTCCGCGACGTATAGTAGTGATGAATATATGTGTGCGTGTGTGTGTGTGTGTGTGTGTGTGCGTGCGTGTGTGTGTGTGTGTGTGTGTGTGTGTTTGTTTGTGTGTGTGTGTTTAAATATATTCAATTCATTATAAAATAATAAACTATAAGTCACATATTCATTTCACTGTATATATTAACTCAGTTGTATGCAACTGACGAAATGCACGGAAATCTTTTGCTAGGAATTATCAAGCAAACTCTTAAGGAGAAAATACAACCAGAAAAATGAGAAGACCAACGGGACTTGTAGAAGACAACTAATGAAGTATATTTACTGAGAATATTAACAGGTTCATTGCAAACAAAAGGTAGGTTTGAACAAGCGAAAATTGTTGGAAAATGGGAAGTAGGGGGTGTGTCACTGTTATAACTTAAAATTTGATACTATGGTAGCAGACGTGTTGTATTATAACGCAGTGACAACAATTAGGCGATAAATAAGCCCTTGGCAGATATGGGAAGTCGCTTAAGACGATTAATCATCCCCTGGCACTGAACAAGTTAATATAGCGTCAGACAGAAGTAAACTGAGATCTACATCTTTGCTTCATTGACTATATAACATATAGTTCTTTATCTACAACTTTGTTTCATTAAGTATATAACAAATAGTTCTTCAACTACATCTTTGCTTCATTGACAATACAAGAAATAGTTCTTTATCTACATCTTTGCTTCATTGACTATATAAAAAATAATTCTTCAACTACATATTTGCTTCATTGACTATATAACAAATAGTTCTTCAACTACATCTTTGCTTCATTGACTATATAACAAATAGTTCTTTAATTACATCTCTGCTTCATTGTCTATAAAACAAATAGTTCTTTAATTATATCTTTGTTTCATTGACTATATATCAAATTTTTCTTCGACTACTTCTTTCTATTTTGATTTATAATCGTTCTTACTTGATCTTGTTGATACTGTTGTGAATGCCACGGTGTTGCTGTGTCTGCCTTGTTTTCTGTTACATTACTTTTGGTCACCCTCCATTTCTTGCAATGATATGTCCATAGAAGTGTCCAAATTTAACTTTATCTTTCTCGCTACGGCAGTCTATACTTAAATCTATCTTTCCCGATTTGGCATCATTACACTGTTATACTTAAATAAGTCTGTCCTGATTTGGCATTATTACACCGTTATACTAAAATCAACATTTCTCGATTAGGCATCATCACATTGAAAAATCAGGGCACTATTACTAAATGCGAAAGTCGTACAATCTTCATCACTAATTCAATGGGAGGTTGTTTTTTTAATTGAGTTGAGTTATGTGTTCATATAGTGTGTGTTTTACATTATAATAATTTTCTTCTTAGTCATGTTTGTGTTATTGACAAAGAATTAGTAAATTGATCACAACACATAATGTTGTGAAAGAAAGTCGGTGTTTGTTTTTTCTTCACAACTAACTGGCTGTGAGAAGGTATAAATATATGCATATTAACCACATGTATACAAAATTAAAGACTTGCTAATCAGCCAAGTGTACGTGTTGACTGACGCCGAAGACAGCAGATTACATACTCTGAGGCCGCTTCGATAAGGCATATGTAGGCAAACCTTCTGGCCTAGAGAAACAATAGTGAAATATAAACTCTATGGACCACTGAAAAAAACTATAACAGACAGTCATGTTTATACAAAATCAACGTTGCAGATACAGACAAGCTAACGAATGAAATAGAAAAATAATGTGCATATTAAATTTGCCATATTTAGAAGCCATGTGCTAATAGCAATACTACCAATAATAATAATGTTAATCATTATTATACTACTTCGTAAAAGTTAAGAGAAGTCTCTACAGCAGGATATACTAGGGGTGGGGTGGGAGTGGGGGGGGGGGGGGTTGTTCAACTAAAAATATTTTTTGTGTGTGAGGAGATGTTCTGAAAATATAAAAAACAAATATATAATTTTTTCGATGTTGTCACCACTGCGTTCAATTCAAGTCCTCCAATGCCGATAAAGTGCTTGAATTCCTGTAGAAAATCGACTCTGGGGACACTACTCTGTGTGCCTGACCCGGTCGTAAACAGTCTGTCACAGACATCAAGCCGTTTTGAAACTTCCTACTCCACTCATACACTTGCTGGACTTACAGGCATGCATCACCATGCTGGACCTTTATTCGTCGATAAATTTCTACAGGTTTCACTCCTTCATTGATTAAAAAAACGGATAACAGAATGCTGCTCCTCTTTGGTGCATGTCAAAAGTGGTTCGGCCATCTTTAAAATGTCCTTATGAAGTCATCGTGTTCGTCGACACCGTGATGTCACATGCTTAACATTCTTGACATCCTTAACAACAATATTGACTGGTTACAAGACAGTGACATGGTTACTGTAATTTCTATCATACTTTTGAGGTTTTCATTTGAAGCCTCCTCATTTAAAATAACAAATAGGGTGTGTGTCACTCCTGCAGATAAATAACAACCACAGACTCCTGTGCACAACTTAAGCTATGTGGACAAAGCTCACGGTTTGAAAATGAATATAAAACTAAATAATGATAGTAATAATCATTTTACGAAAAAAATGTAATGAATAAGTATAGCCACCGTACACAAATCGATGTTTCTGTTCCACTGGCTTTACGTCGGTAACAGCACCAACAGGGCTGAGGAGACACTTATTATTGTAGATAACACACTCAATGTATACAAAATATCAGTAAGGTAAGAATGGTAACATATGGGTGCGTAGTTGTTTTTGTTATTGTATTATTATTATTATTATTATTATTATTATTATTATTATTATTCAGTTTTACTATCAATTCTATTCATTCTCCCACTGTGATTTCTGTTCACATGACGTCAGTTTCTAAGGTACATGTGTCTGTGTCTGTCTATGTGTCTGTGTCTATATGTATGTGTCTATGTGTCTATGTGTCTGTCTATGTGTCTGTGTCTATATGTATGTGTGTATGTGTCTATGTGTCTGTCTATGTGTCTGTGTCTATGTGTCTATGTGTCTATGTGTCTGTCTATGTGTCTGTCTATGTGTCTATGTGTCTATGTGTATGTGTCTATGTGTCTGTCTATGTGTCTGTGTCTATGTGTCTGTGTCTATGTGTATGTGTGTATGTGTCTATTTGTATGTGTCTATGTGTATGTGTTTATGTGTATGTCTATGTGTCTGTGTCTATGTGTCTGTGTCTATGTGAGTGTGTCTACGTGTCTGTCTATGTGTCAGTCTATGTGTCTGTGTCTATGTGTCTGTGTCTATGTGTCTGTGTCTATGTGAGTGTGTCTACGTGTCTGTCTATGTGTCAGTCTATGTGTCTGTGTCTATGTGCCTGTCTGTCTATGTGTCTGTATCTATGTGTCTGTGCCTATGTGTCTGTGATTATATGTTTGCGTCTATGTGTCTGTAGCTATGTGTCTGTGTCTATGTGTCTGTGTCTATGATTGTCATTTTTACGCTGGATACCACGTATCTATTAATTTTACAATACTACATTGTAACTCCAAACTTATAAGAAGATATACAAATGTAAACATTAATTAGGCTTTTTTTTTATTTGATATCTATTTCTTGTGTTAAATTCTCTAACCACAACACCGATGTGTTGGCTGTCTTGTGTAACATCTCTAACCACATCTAAGATGTGTTGGCTGTCTTGTGTAAAATCTCTAACCACATCTAAGATGTGTTGGCTGTCTTGTGTAACATCTCTAACCACATCTAAGATGTGTTGGCTGTCTTGTGTAACATCTCTAACCACATCTAAGATGTGTTGGCTGTCTTGTGTAACATCTCTAACCACATCTAAGATGTGTTGGCTGTCTTGTGTAACATCTCTAACCACATCTAAGATGTGTTGGCTGTCTTGTGTAACATCTCTAACCACATCTAAGATGTGTTGGCTGTCTTGTGTAACATCTCTAACCACATCTAAGATGTGTTGGCTGTCTTGTGTAACATCTCTAACCACATCTAAGATGTGTTGGCTGTCTTGTGTAACATCTCTAACCACATCTAAGATGTGTTGGCTGTATTCTTGTGTAAAATCTCTAACCACAACTCGGATGTGTCAGCAGTCTTCTAATTGCCATCGCTAATTAGCTGCACATCTTCAATGTCATCACGTTGTTTAGAAGCTTGAACCTTCTTTGCCATCAAGATTGCTGAATTGTGGCTCTTCGACGTCATACAGTTGACCAGTCTTCAAATCTAACTTCTTCCACCAAACACGTCCTTCCTCAGCAGCATCACGAAACGACTTATTAAAAGAGAGGGCTTCAGAGCCAAAATAAGAATTGCTTTTCCAATTATCTATGTCATCTGGACTTTTCAATTGTCTCTTCTTTCTTTCTATCAGTTGATGTTCGTCTGCGTTCCTTTCTATAAGTTGATGTTCGTCTGTGTTCTCCGGTTTTATGCATCCAGCAGGAGTCTCTAGTTCGGTAAATTTGATGAAGTAGCTCGTACTCTCGATGCCTTCAAACTTCCCTCTCAGTCGTTGCTGGTATCTGCTGGTGTTAGTGAGTAGTTCTATCAATGTTGTTGCTAGCGGGTTGTATTTGGATAGCATATCGCTCCATTTCCAAGGAGGTACGGAATTTTCAGACTTGTATTTCAGATCATCATAAAAAGTAATATTTTCATTTCCAAATACGTATCGAATGGAAGGTCGTGCAGAACTTTCTCGGTAACTGCGATTGAAAAAAAAAATAAAGGATTATAAATAACATGTTGTTACAAAGGATTTTGTTGTATAAATAAAAGATAAAACGGTAATTAGACAGCAAAGAGCGCGAATAAACGCTTAAGCTGTGATAACAGTCTACATTCCATATGCTTACTCTACATGTTCAAAACCACATTATTTTTATATTATTGATTTGTGCCGAAACAGTTTCTTGCCATGTGTCTGTTATGTGATCGGGCCATCACATTTTGTAGTTCTTCTTCTTCTTCTTCTGCGTTCATCCGGAGTTGTTTTTTTCCGGACATGATTGCGTTGGGCCTGTTTACAGTAGAGCTGCGTTCTTGAGCCGTTAGGCCGACACATCCGACTTCTGCGGGCATTTGTTGACCGGGTTAACCTTCCCGGGGATTTTGTAGTTCTAAATGCAAGGGTAAATTTGTAGCAAGTCCTTCCCTCACTTATCCAGACGACCAGCGGAGACGTCGGTGTGCTACTAGGCGATACCTCGTCCGACCGAGCTCGTGATATTATTAGTGCAGCTCCCTGTCAACTGTCGAAACCACAGTAAAGTTTGAAACAATGAACACACAAACACAGACATGGGGAAACATAAAAACAGATATGTACACAGAAAAGCTTGAAACAGACACAAAGAAATGGGGAAACAGACACTAGACTGGTAGACAAGTATTCGCACGGAACAATGTGCAGATGGGAAGACGAACGGGTGGGGGAGAGAGAGAGAGAGAGAGAGAGAGAGAAAGAGAGAGAGAGAGATTAACCACGACGGAGGTGGTCGGTTGGACTAACGGACGGAGGGATGGATGGACTATAGACTTTCTTAAGGGTGGTTGAGTGGGTGAGTATGTGGCTAGGCAGGTCGGTAGATGAATCGATGAGTGGATAATTGTGTAGACAGACAGACATACCGCTGGGTGGGTTGTGGATGTGTGGGTGGATAGGTGGGTAGAAAGGTAAGTAGATAGGAAAGTAGGTAGAAAGGCAGGCAGGTAGGTAGGTAGGTGGGTAGGTAGGTAGGTAGGTAGGTAGGTAAGTAGGTAGGTGGGTGGGTTAGACAGACAGACAGACAGACAGACAGACAGACAGACAGACAGACAGACAGACAGACAGACAGACAGATGGTCTATTAATTAGCTGTGCATTTCCCGCCTTTACTTTTCACAGGCGCTGTGGCGAAGTGTTTGCGGACGCAATTTGCAATCGCACATAACGCGTTCGAAACACAGCTGCGGGAGATTTGGTAACAGACCGCCTTGCATTGGTTGTCATACAATGCTATGTGTGCTCTGGGGTTGACTACGACGTCCTGTTTAGGATATGCAACTAACTCACCTTTCATGGAAATTGGTGTCATCTCCTCCTCCTAGGCGCAAGAATCCTCTCAAAGCTACAGAGAAGCCCAGCGTGATATCACACGTGTAGTATTGTGTAGTTTTTGTACGGGCGGTAATTATTTCATATTCAACAGCCGTACATGCTTTCAGTGGAATTTCAGTGTGACTTGCGTCGGTAACAGTATCCTCAGTTTCTTCTGCATTGAAGTTTTCTTCTCTGTTCTCGTAAAAAAACTTATATTTCAGACTTGCTGCGAAAATACGGAATTGTACATTAAATTCAGAAGACACCTTGTGTGTAAACGTGAAGGTAGATAGTTTTGTATGTTTGACAGTACGGTGCTTTGTAATAGTTTTTTCAATGCGTTGTGTAATGCTTGATGTATAGTTGTTGCTTACTGTGCCTTTCGAAAGACTAGATGGCTCCATTTGGCTTATTTCTGCCTTTTTCGTAATTAATGTTTGATTGTAAGATCTTCCAGTCTATATAGTCAATCCCCAGACGCTCGTTGCTGTTGTAACCGACGCATGGTCCAGACGTGTCAGCTGACCATCCTGTAGCACTCTGGACGAAGTTCTCACCCACTAAATGGCCACGACATCCGGCACACCAGCCAAACCCTAGATAATCTGCGAGGTAACTGAGAGAGACTTGCGTTTCATCTTTGATTCGATCCACAAATTCCACATCACTTTGAACATTGCCTGTTGATGAAAGAACAAGAGAAAATATTCCAGTCGTGCAGTAACCTGCATAGACATGACATATCTGCTGATGCAAGCAAGGTCGTTTCTAGTGATAATGTAATAACTACATTTATTGTCCTTCAACAATATTCTTTATTATTTCATGGAGATCTGTACTTTGATTCTCCAA